>PCFV01000244.1:0-40754 GCA_002812785.1 Phytophthora litchii | reverse complement strand
AAGGTGCTCGTATGACCCCGTCACATTGTGGACTTAGAACTTGAGTTAGCAGCAATTTAGCGTGTTTCTTACCGCTCTTCCTGTGCTGCCTTGAATTGATTGGCGAGGGATGTGGTCGAGACGCTAGTACCGGTGAGCTTATGTCATCGAGCTACTCAAGTCATAAAGTGATTGACGAAATTATTGACTTGCGGCGTCTGTGTTTTGTCCATTTATGTTGCCACACTATTTTACTGGAGTATTTAGTGGACCACACTAGTTTACAGTATTTAGTGGACCACATAATATACCAACTTACTCCATATTTCGATCTGGTGAACGGCCGGCAGGGGGTCACCATGAAGCTCGTCAGGTGCGTGGGTATCTCTGTCACGTGTCCGAAAGGATGCCTGCCTATCTGGGCTCCAGCACAATATGTTGCTATATCTGTGACCCTCACCTGATTAGTCTCTGTCGTCGTCTTCTCCCTGTAGGTTTTTGATGAAGCTGTCGAATGAGACTGTCACGATTGAGCTCAAGAACGGAACGATCGTACACGGGACAATCACTGGTTATAAACTTTGTCATCATTTGCTGTGTATGTGTTTTTACTCATGTGTTGCCATTGTAACTGTGGCAGGCGTGGATATCAGCATGAACACTCACCTCAAGGCGGTCAAGATGACTGTGAAGGGCAAGAACCCTGTGAGTCTGGACTCACTGAGCATCCGTGGCAATAACATCCGCTACTATATATTGCCGGACTCGCTGAATTTGGACACGTTATTGATCGACGATACCCCACGTGAGAAGGTAAAGGCGGGTGCTCCTGCAGGAAGTGGACGTGGGCGTGGCCGAGGTCGCGGTCGAGGACGTGGACGCCCCTAATAGATGCGCTGCAAGTGAGCCAGCAAGCTGGTGAGAGGAAGAGGCGCGATCGTGAAGAAGAGATCTGGTGGAGGTGAGATCGTGGCTACTGGAAAAGGAACGGAGCAGAACGCAGAACGGAGAACTCGTCGACACTAGAATTCAACTCGCAAGGGTGCAGCAGATAGGCATCTTTATGTTCTAAGTTAAAAGGACTTCATTTGAGCGCGACAGTGAGTGGAGTGTGTACGTGGTTGAGATCATGAAGGGCTGCAGCAGTCGATGGCAAGACACGATGCAGCAGTGGTTGGTGCTTATCATTTCGCACTGACAAAATTGTCACAGCCTTGATTCCATCTCTTCTTCTCGGAAGCAATGGTTAGTAGAATGCATGCTGCAGTGCTCGTGTGCCCTCACGCATCACTAGCCTTCATTCTGGTGCATTGTCAACCAGTGCAAAACCTGTCGTACTTAAACGAATGTACTGCCTTCACTATCGACGCAACTAATACAGTCGAGATGCCGCAGCACAACAAGCGCAAAGCCGAGGAGGAAGAAGCTGCCGACGCGGACGCCAGCAATTTCCTGGAGGACGCACAGCGCTCTGTGGATTTCCTCTTCTCGCCAATCGTCGTGCTACCAGGCGATGATGTCACAGCTACGCTCACTAAGACCACGCGTCGTGTCAAACTCGGTGGGTTGGTCGCTCTCTGAGGTTCTAACGAGTGGATGAGAGGGTTATCTGCAGTTATTGAGTTGCTAATGTAATGTTGTCGTGTGTCTGGATGAATAGGTGCTGGTCTGAAGCAGCTACCGGACGACCGGATCGTGTGCACGAATTCTGGTGTCCTCCGTTATCGTCCAGCCAATCGCTACTGGGTCGAGTTCAACCACAAGCGCGTACGTGGCATACTGTTTTTGGCTGTTGGTCTCACTGCACCACGATTCGGTATGACTGCATAGGTGCTGACTTGTTATTGTTAGTATGTTGCGTCGATGGACGACGGCGTCATTGGCATCGTGACAGACCGCAATGCCGAGTTTTACCGCGTGAACATTGGAGCTGCGTACGTTTTTGTTGTTGTTATTTGCTAATGCTAGCAGTTTGGTGGCGAAAACAATTGCTTCCAAAACCTACGAGATGCATTGCTTACAACATTTCTCTAACTCGGTTGCCTTGCTGCACAGTGCCAGCGCTACCTTAGGGTCGCTCGCGTTCGATGGTGCAACCAAGCGAAACCGCCCTAGCCTTCGTCTTGGATCTCTTGTGTATGCTCGTGTTAGCAAGACAAATCCTGACGTGGAGCCTGAAATCACTTGCGAAGGTGCGATCTTAGGCGTATGTTTGTCCTATTGTAGTGAGTTAATGAAGTTATGGTACGCTGTTTTAGCTCCTCCAAGTGTGACGAAGAAGGACTGGATGACTGGCTTGGCCATATACGGCGAACTGAATGACGGTTACGTGTTCAAGACATCCATTGGTCTAGCGAAGTCGCTGCTGCACGAAGATTGCCAAGTGCTAGCGTCGTTGGGCAAAAAGCTGGCCTTCGAGGTGGCTGTTGGAGTGAATGGTGTCGTCTGGGTAAATGCGAAGACTACGAAGAACATCACGATCATTTCCAACGCCATCATGAACTCCGAGACGATGTCTCCCAGTGAAGTCGATGCCATGGTATCGCGCCTTGTGGAGGACGCCGATGATGCTTAATAGAGAAGAATACATATTCATCCCAGCTTCATGCTTCGTGCCATAAATTGCTGCAATGTTGCGTCCGAGACGGCAAATTTAGCGGCGGAGCTGGTTGGCATCCATTTATTTCTACTGCGTTCTTGAGCACCAGAAGCGTTTTCTTCAGTACCAGAATTGAACACTAGAGGTAGCACGAGGAATACAACGGCAACCATGATGTCTGCAAACGACGACACCAAGGGTATGATCGCCCAAGAGGAACGAGAATTGCGGCGGGTTTTCGACCATCTCAGCTCTTACCGTCAGAAGAAGAAATTGACGCACACGATAAACGACTGCAAGGAGCGACGACAGCGCTTGGAGGCCAGCCGAAACAACCCCGAAGTGTCTGCAATGTTAAACGAAAAAGGAGTCAAGATGACTCGCGAGGAGATCGACGACGAGTTGCGCAAAGTTGATCAGGCTCTGGAGAAGACCATCGCCGACCAAACTGCAGTGCAAACCAGCAACAGTCACAACCGTGTGATCAAGAATGAAGACCTGTATGAGGCCATCAAGGCGCTGGGCAAGGTGTGCTCGAAGAAGGAGATTGCCGACATGATCTGGGAGGCTGACGAGAACCTTGACGGTGTGGTGGACTGGGAGGAGCTGCGTGCCATGTTCAATCGCAATCTGCTGGACAAGACGGAGCTGGAACCTGCCAATCTCTTCAACGTCGTCCAATTCATGACATACGACAAGAAAAACTGCGGAGTCATCACTGCAGACGACACTATGGCCATTCTCTTTGCGCGGTACGGCCAATCGCAGCTCGAAATGCGCATGAAACAACTCTTCGGCGACAGCGACGAGCTCAGATTCGTGGACTACCTGGAACGCGTCGGCAAACAGCGGCGCTCAAACGTCGAAGCACGCGCGAAGTCGTAGGTAAATAGCTCTCTATCTTCGGTAGAGAAAATAACACGTTCTGTTGAGGGTGGCGATGATTGTTTTCGCACGCGAGTGCCATCTTGAGCGTGACAAACTAGCATAAATGAGCAAATGGGCTCCGAATTCTTCAGTGCTGTACGTTAGCCTCCGGCAAGTGGACTGTGCACATGTCATTTTCCAGCTGAAATGGACAACACCTGGAAGGGCTGCTAGCATTCCTTGAGATGAAGAATGAAACACCCAACACCGTCACCTCGGTCAAGATGGGCCTCTCGACGGGAAACACCACCGGGAAGCTACGTTTCTCTACTGCATGCACCTTGCAAAGTGAGCACCGCTTATGGAGTCACCGAGCTTTGGTAGTCTCTATGAGAGACCACCACAACAGACAATGCATGCACAACGACACCCACAGAAACCAAACTTCAATGAGTACTCCACAAGAAACGTGCTCTCTTTGCTTATGTCTCTCTTCTCGTACCTCTCCTTCCGATTCTCTCCACTCGAGATGCTGAAAACTCATCTCTGCTAGACAATGGCTGGATCGGTCGGTGGGGCAAACAGAAGGCTTAGCCCAGAGTCAGACCCAGGCCGAACTTGTGCGAGTCACCCTCAAAGTTCTTGGCGTCCACGTGCACACTGGTGGTCAGTGTGACATACGGGCGCACCTTCTGGATGGAGGCAAGCGACAGGAAGCCCTCCGAGTCGATCTTACCGCAGTACGTGGTGTCAGCGTCGACCTTATATCGGCCGCCCACGACCAGCGTGTTGGAGGCCGACTTGAGGTCGTAGTCCAGCACAGCAGCGTACACCGTGTTGTGAGACAGGTGGTGGTGGAACGAGGCCTGCACAGCCGCAAAGTTCTTCTTGGTCACAATCGACGTGACGAAGTCCGATCCCGTGAAGCTAGCGCCAACGTTGTGCTGCACAATAGCTGACTTGTCTACGTTGAAGGCAGTCTGGCCACCGACAGCGAAGCCGCCCTGGGAGAGCACGGCCGCAGCTGAGACCGTGTTGGACACGAAGTCGGCCTCCGAGTTCACGGCCAGGTTCTTCTGCTTGTACTCGGCGCCGAGAACGCCGACCTGCTTGGCGCTCGTGTTCTTGGCGACGGATCCGTCTTCGAGCTTGAAGGTGAGCTTAAGTCCCTCAGTCAGCACGTTGGGCAGCTCGGCCTCCGTAACCACACGACCCTGGGTGGTGATCTGCAGCTTCTTGAACACCACACCGCTGGCGCCGTGCGTGAAGCCACCCGAGACCTTGGCCAGGATCGACTTGTTGGCGTTCAGCGCACCCTCCGTCGTGAACGCGACGCCGTTCGACGCCTTGCTCTTGATCTTGAGCTTGCGCGAGAAGTCGTAGTCGTCCCGCAGGACGTTCTCCGCCGTCTTGGCCAGATCCTTGTACAGCACAACCATCTTCTCTAGCTCCGCGTTGCTTGCTGCTGCTCCACTTCCGAAATGAAACGCGAGCCGCACAACGCAGACTTGGCTACATTAGCGGCTGGCTCCACAAAATCTCCCCCCCCTCGCCAAAACCGATACCATCAGGTCGGACAGGGCCAGCGTATCTTTACGATCGTATCTAAATGGGTTCCGACGGTCCATGCGACACACCACGTGTACACAATCCACCGACACACGATGCGTACACAAAGGCAACTTACACAACGCAAAAGGCAACAACTGCTTGAAGTCGCTGATAAGCCTCACAGATCGGGCGTGGTTAGGGAGGCACAACATATACATGCACCATGACCACGAGCACAAATGCTGGTATCGGAAGAACCTTGCGTTGAAATACAGCCGTTGTCCGTTTTGGGGTTTCTCGACCATTGGCAGTGTGTTGCGGTGAACGACTGTTTCGGTAACACACTCGTGACTTATTCTTGACAACATCACGAACCTCTTGCAGTTACTGTGGAGTATCAACTGCGTTCAGCGAGAGCAAGTCGACGTCTTGAATGAGAGTACCGTGGCTGCACGAATTTTGGCCTGCTGTGGCGACCTGGCTGTGCAAGTCGGCACCGCATGCGTGAACTGCAGCGAGCAATGACGTCGTCGGGCAGCTCCGAAACAGCCGGCAGGTGTCTTCAATGCGGGGCGTGGCGTGTGTCGTGATGCAGGGCATGTACGTACGTATCGTGGAGTAGCGTATCGGCAGCTGAGACTAAGCAGGTAGCTCGCACCACCCAGTTCTGCCAGTGTGGTGAGCCTGCAATCGCTGCCAGTCTCTTATCCGATGCGGAATTTGCGAATTCTGCAGCCTGCAGGAATCTCGAGACCAGCAGGGCCAGGGCAACTTATTGCATCACCTTGAGGTTCGTGTGATTCGCGAGTTGACTTGCTTTGAGTATAGTGGAAGATCCCGTTTATGTACGATAATACGTACTTAGTCGGGAGCTTAGGTCGAGATAGCCCCCTTCCTGCGGCTACAGCGCCGCCATTCACGAAAAAGATCAGCGCGTGGAACCTCTGCAACTGGGACTCGAACAAGATGGTTGTGCTTTACAAGGACATTGCCAAGACGGCTGAGAATGTGCTGCGCGACGACTATGACTACTCGCGCAAGCTCAAGATCAAGACCAAGGCGTCGAACGGTGTCTCGTTCACGACCGAGGGCGACATGGCCAGCAACAAGGCCATCCTCGCCAAGCTCTCGGGCTCCTTCACGCACGAGAGCAGCGGCGTCGTGTTCAAGAAGCTGCAGGTGACCACGCACGGCCGACTGATCTCCGAGGCCGAGCTGCCGAACATCTTCACCAAGGGCCTCAAGCTCACGGCTAAGGTGGAGGACGGCTCGCTCGCCAAGAACGCCCATGCCAAGCGCGTCGGCGTCTTCGGCTGGGAGTACCAGCAGTCGAACTACTCGGTCAACGGTGCTGTCGACGTTGGCACCAGCACCGTCAGCAAGGCCGCTGTGTACGGCTTCGACAACGTGTTGGTGGGTGCGCAGGCCGCTTTCAACTACAACAAGTCGGCGGTCGTGGACCACAACGTGGCTCTAAGCTACCGCGGCAACGACTTCACCGCTACGCTGCAGACTAAGAAGAAGTTCAATGCGCTCTCGGGTTCGTTCCACCACCACCTGTCCCACGACACCGTCTACTCTGCGCTCTTCAACTACGACCTCAAGTCGGGCCAGAACACGCTCAGTGTGGGTGGTCGTTACAACGCCGATAAGCTCACCACGTACGCCGGCAAGGTCGAGTCGGACGGCCACGTGTCCCTGGCTCTGGTCCAGAAGATTCGTCCCTTCCTGTCGCTCACCACGAGTGCCCACGTGGACGTCAAGAACTTCGACGGCGATGCCCACAAGTTCGGCATTGGTCTCACCCTGGGTTAAGCAGGGACTGCAAATAGTCAGCGTAGACGTGGAATTGGCCTATTGTTGAGCGGGCTGTATTGAGCCCGCTCCACGCCGTACGGTAGCTTAATGTCTGAAGGCCAATTCAATGCACACCTCAGTTGCCTTGTACTCACTCGTCCTTTACATCGAAGCGTACTTTGAGAGAACCTTGTGACACACCACTCGCACATCCATTTCGATAGATACTTTTGACGGCACTTCCAAAGCGACGCCAAACCAGTGACAACCATGAGCGAGACGGATCGCTTCGACAGCATGTTGCTGACCATCGCGCAGTCGCAGCGCGGCATCGAACCACTTCTGGACACCGTGTTCTCGTTCCTGCGGCGCAAGACTGACTTCTTTACTGGCGCCGAACCGAAGGTGATTGAAGACACGATTCTCAAGAGTGTGCGCAAGCAGGCGGCGTTGGCTGAGAAAGACCAGTTCCAAAAGAAGCAGCAGGAGGCTGAAAAACGCCGGAAGCAGGAGGTAGCACGCAAGGCGGCGGAGCTAGAGAAGAAGCAGAAGAAGGAGGAGAAGGAGGAGAACACGCCGCGCTTCGAAGAAATCACGGATGACGACGAGACGGAGACCAAGGAGAACAGACCCAACCAGACATCGCCTCAGATATCGAGTACAGCGGCAAAAAGTGATGACGACGAGGAGGACAGCGGACCGCGTATGCTGGTTGAATTTCACAGTATCTCTAGTTTCATTTTCTTCTAACGGTACGTTGATGTGTTGTGACTGCAGCGCTTGTGGGCAATGGAGGCCAGACGGACAAGTACGTGTGGACGCAGACGCTGCAGGAAGCCCAGGTGAACTTCGCAGTTCCCGAGGGCACCAAATCCCGACAGGTTGATGTGGACATCCGTGCTGGAAAACTGAGAGTTGGTCTGCGAGGCGGTGAGACGTTCGTGGATGGACCTCTGTACAAGAAGGTGAAGGTAGACGACAGCTTCTGGACGCTAGAAGATGGCAATCGCATTTGCATCTATCTGCAAAAGGATAATCAGATGGAGTGGTGGAAGACCATCATCCAGGGCGACGCGGAAATCGACACGCAAAAGGTGCAGCCCGAGAACTCGAAGCTCGATGATCTGGACTCGGATACTCGCCAGACCGTGGAGAAGATGATGTTTGACCAGCGTCAAAAGGCGATGGGCCTCCCCACGAGCGACGATATGCAGAAGCAGGAGGTTCTGCAAAAGTTCATGGCGCAACACCCCGAGATGGACTTCAGCAAGGCCAAAATCAATTAAGCAGCGGGTTCAGCGCATCATTTTGCAAAGGCGTCCATCCACACGATGGCTATACTTGCCCTCTAGCAACTCAGGTGACTTGTATTAGCTGCTTGGTGATTCCGTCTAATAATACTGCCCAGACCTCGAAGCTGTTTGTTGCTATTTCTTGTGACTGTAGGGCGGGAAGCATGCCATTTATTTTTTTTGCTTTCAGTTCGCAACAGATCGCACCAGATGTCTACAAGTCGTCATCATGTAGTGTCTGTAGTACTTGGATCGGATGCGATCGAGTATCAGAGCAGTAACGCGGCAATGAACCAGTACGTCGGCCAAAAACCTGCTGGTTCATCTCAGAATGATAGAAACAATATCAACAAGCAGTGCCACGTGCAATTCGGCGAGCCCGGCACTAAACGAGAGTTTACAACCTCCAGCAAACTTGCAGATCCAACTGGAGAAGTGCTCAAGTACCGAGGCGAGCTAGCTACAGAAGCCAAAGACTTGCTCACTCGCACATCATCATGCTATGGAAACGACATTGTGCCCTATGTGTCGTCAACGCAGCTCGCTACACAATGGGACAAGGAAGCAGTCGCAGAAACCATCAGGCTACGAAACGAGATTCGAGCTCGAACAGGCCCACGGCCAACTCGAGGCATGTCCTACGATGATGAGATAGAGTACGTCTCCGAAGCCAAGAGTGCCTACGAAAACAAATCTAAGATTTATAAACCTTCGATCATGGCTGCGTCAGTGAAGAATGGTACGCTGAGCTGCGCAACTTTGGTTGTTTGATTATTTACTGACGTTCTGATGCTGTGTAGACCTACGATCTTCACACTTTTCACTGGGGCACGAAAAGCTGGACTACAAGACATCCAGCCACATCAATCGCCTCTCTTCAGAGCAGTTTGCGATTTACGCCACACGGCCTCCACCACTTCACGACCTAAAGAAGTCAACCGTTGAAATCTCTTGAAAAGACAACTAATTCATGAGAACCCAATGAATGTATGGCATGAATGATGATATTATTATTGTTTGGGACTTTCGTCGCACCGGAAAATATGGTTTACGTCTGCACGAGTGCCAAAAGAGGGTTTCTCTTTCTCGGTTGCTAAACTCGTGAACTAAACGTTGAAGCTCTCACCGCAGCCACAGCTTCCCTTAGCATTCGGGTTCTCGAAAACGAACTCGGACGAGACCGGAGTTACCTGTAACATAATATAAATTAGAAAAGTTTCTTGGGCAAGTAGAGACGACTATCAGTCCAACCTGGAAGTCCATGGTCGTACCGACCACGTGAAATAGTGCCTTGGGCTCCACAAAGACGCGTACACCTAGCAATAATCGTAGCAAGCAGCGAGTAGCTCCGTCAGTGCCTGGTCCACACTCACCAAGCATTCTTCAACCTGCTCGTCTTACCATTCTTGCTCACTTCCTCCTCCATCTTCTCCTTCTTGTCTGCGTAGTTCATCGTGTATGACAAGCCATTGCACCCACCTACAAATGTACACGTCAGATTCTTCTACAGTGCATCTGCACCACCAGGATGCATTCGACACAGCAATACGTACGGGTTTTAACCCCTAGTCGGATTCCAATGGCGTCTGGCTTGCTCGTAAGTAGCTCCTTTATACGCTCCGTGGCTGCATCCGTCTGCAATAACCGAATGCATTAGTCACCGGCGACGTGCACCTCACATTTCGAACTGCTAGACGCACCAGGTTCAGCGGCGGTGGAAGCTCACGCAAGCGTCGACGTGTGGGAGGCGCCGCGTGCTCCGCCACGGTGGACAACAAGCGCGATGCGTGGGCGGCTCTGGAGCGCGACACGGAGCGGAAGAACGGCGTCATCGGCAGCAGCGTTCCGACGGCTTGAGAGGCTCTCGATGCTTTACCTAATACGGAACTGGACGGCACTGTGGAGACGCGACTAGGTGCGAATCACTGCATTTCGACGAATCGCAAAGAGCGCCCATCTCCCTCGCTATTTAACGCCGTACTTCAATTCGTCAGATTTTGGCAAACCAGAAATTGGCGAACCAGAAATGCTATGCAAAGGTGGTCCCATGCATCGATTCTCATGTGTTGAGATGATTTACTCATACATCTATAAGAACGGGAGGTGGTATACAACAGGATTTCTGAAATCACTTCTGCCGAATTCATTAAACTTTTCGGTTGCAGTCTGGCCCATTCTGACACTAGCAATTTCGCCTATAGTCGGGAATTTATGCGAGCTATCATACCTCAGCAACTTGCGGATATTGGCGTCAGGGAGCATGCTACATGCAGGTTAGCACGTGCTTCAGTATTAGCGTAGACAACAAAAGATAGTCAAAATGAATTCTTCTTGATGTTACGGTACCTCCTAGTGTAGCCGACATCAACAGTTAATTGCTCGCCCCACTCGAGGCATCGGCCATGGGACCGGAGTTCGTAGGACCGTTCATCTGCATCGGGGTCATACCTTGCTGAGGTATCTGCATATTCTGCTGGGGCATACCCTGCTGACTCATTGGCATGTTTTGCTGTTGGGGCATCGCCATACTCTGTTGGGGCATCGCCATACTTTGCTGAGGCATAGCCATACTCTGCTGCGCCATTCCCATGCTCTGGTGGGGCATGCTTTGCTGCTGCATACCCTGCTGGGGCATTCCTTGCGTCGCTGTGTTCATGCGCTGCATCTGAGTGGGGGGAATCATGCCGTAGCCTTGAGGCCCAACCTGGAAGCCCATGTTGGGTGCCATTCCACCTCGATTATCTGAGTAACTGGTGGGGATTTGCATGGCGTTGCTCATGCGGACGGGGTGAGACATCGGTCCGCTGCCTGGGACACCATAGGGCATGCCACCATTCGCAAACCGCTGTTGTTGTTGTTGTTGCTGTTGCTGAGCCATTGGGTTCATCTGTCCATACTGCTGAGCCATCATTGGATTCATACGTGCCTGGTACTGGGCCTGGGCGTATGCCTGAGCCTGGGCCTGTGCTTGAGCTTGAAGACGCGCTTGAGCTTGGGCTCTCGCTTGTGCTTGGGCCTGGGCCTGAGCTTGATACTGCGCTTGATTAGCCATGGGCATCTGCATCATACCTGCTCGTGCGTACTGCTGTTGCTGCTGTGGGGTCATTTGAGGCTGTCCATAGGCCTGTGGCTGTCTCGGGGAAGTCTCGGAGGACTCATCAGCCCACTTGGCCAGCGTCATGAGGTTCTTGTTGAGGTTCTTGCGTTTCTTGTCCAGCTTCTCCGTAAACTCTCCTAGCTGCGCTGTACCCTTCCCATGTTTGATCTGCGTGTTGAGCTCGATGATCTCCACGATGAGACTTGAGTTCTCATCCAGCATCGCCTGCAAAGACAATCTCTCCCGTTAAAAGAAGCCTAAAAAAACATCGAGCGAGCTCCATGACGCACCTGGATCTGCTCTGTGGTGATTTGCTTGGGTTCCTGTTGCTGCTGGGGCTGTTGGGGTTGCTGGAACTGCTGCGGTGCCGTGTAGGCCCGGTTCATGGCCATCTGAGGGGCAGTGGCCGCCATGTCCATCGTTCAGCTGTGCTTTGTTTTATCTGATAAAGTACGAAGATAGCGATTGGCTGATAAAATCAGAGGATATTTTGATTGGTTGAAAATCGGATGCACACAAACCGCTGGTTTTGGCATCAATAAGCTGATCGAGTAACTATGAGCGGCGTCCAGCGCTTCCTTCGACTGAGCGCGGCCGAGGCCGAGGCCGCCATGAAGCCCCGTCTAGTGGACGGCAAGTGGAAGCAACCGCTGATTTCCGGTCGTAAGATTGCCATGGTGAAGAAGCACGCAGCGCGCAATGGACTGGTGGGCACGTGGGAAGAAGGCAAGGGCGGCTGGCTCGAGACCTGGGACCGACCGCAGAAGCACCACGTGATGCGGCCGCTCAAGGGCCACAAGAACCAGCGCAATGAGTTCGAGCGGTGGGTTATTGAGTTGTTTGGTTATTTCATGAATGGGACAATTAGACTAATGTGTTTGTGTGCGCTGCTATATGTGGTGGACAGCGTCAAGAAGGTGCAAGCTGCGCTCGCGGCCATGCCCAGCAAGATTGCGGAGCACAAGAAGGCGGTCAAGCAGGCCAAGCCACTCAAGGGACTGGACAAGTGGCTCAACGAGACGGACCCGTACTAGATGTAGAGCAGATGCAGGGGCAGGAGCAGAAGGGAGCAGATTCTAACCGATACATGATACGCACGCTTTTGCTCCACTCCAGATGAGGCTATGAGGAGGCACTTACGCTCTATTGTAGGGAAGGTTTGGTACAGGGAAGCAGTACTGCGAGCAGAGCTGAGTGATCCTGGATACGATGAAGCTCTGCATCACATAGCTCTGCATCACATTGGTGCAGGGAGGACTACAGACACAGTCAAGTGTAAGACGTTCGCTACTTGTCTACTTTAGGCACTAACATGCTTCCTTGCGCTACATTAGTCCGTGCCTGAAACGTCACGCGCCCATACAGACGCGATCTGCAATAAACTGCCAGCTTGAGGCTCTTTGAGGTGTTCTGTGACCTAAGGTGTCATCTGCACGATTCTCTCAGGTTTTCCAGCTAAACCATGCGCTTATCAAAGCAAGGTCGAGGGAAGAAAGGCAGTGTTGCGCCTATGAGCGACGATGAAGATAACAATGGTGTAGAGCACTTCCACCAGAGCAATGCATACCAATCGAGGCAAAAATCAAGAGGAGTTTCCTTCACAACATCTCGTGGCAAGATTTGGTGCGTGTTTCGCTCTTGGCTGATTATTGCAGCTTAGTGAACTGACTCCGCATTGTGGTTGTCTGCACAACTTCACTAGGTTGATCCTCGTCGTAAACTTGTTCATCATCACTACGTTTATCTTCTTGAGTTCCTCGCGCTTCCCGTCTCAATATGGAGAGGGTGTTGTGAATGATGCGCTGGAGCAAGATCAACTGCATCCTGGACCTGTGAACAAAAACTCGGAGCACTTGTGAATGATGCGCTGGAGCAAGATCAGCTGCATCCTGGACCTGTGAACAAGAACTCGGAGCAAACTCTCTCGCTTGCAATCGATCACTCAACAGTAGCGGAAGAACCTCAAGTACAAGAAACGTCTCGTCCTGAGGGCTACACGAAATTGACAAGCACCGACATTCCCAAAGTACTGGATGAAGAGTTCGGCGCGACAGATACTACGGAAACTGAGGGACAATCGGGAGTGCTCAGCAATATGCCTGTAAATCCATCAATGATACCGGATGATCGTCGAGAGCAAACATCTCAACCACCATTGTCTTCGAAGACTCAGCAGGCTTATGCATCTGTACCTGACGTCATTGTTGACCGCGAGGCAACACCAACCACTGCAAATGATGGTATTTCATCCACGCCTTCTTCGAATGTGCCATTACCCGGCCAGCGTTCTCGAACCGAGATTGCAGATATTATTTCGCGAATGAAGGAATCCCAGGGCCCTTCCTCGCAAACCCTGCAGCCATCACCAGAACAACCAACTGCTGCAGAATTTTATAATTTACACGCTGCAACAGCTTCGCCGCAGTATATGGAGAAAGAGAACGAACCCTCTGCAGTTGAATCGAAAGGTAACCCTTGCTTCGTGAAGGAACTTATTCACACAGATCACAAACTGATGACTTTGTTAGCTTTTGTAGACGACTTAGTTCTGTGGCTCACGAGCGACTCGGGTGTTGAGGTGGAAAACTTGGCAGTTTGTTTAGCCTCCTCCGGAGAAGACCTCGCCGCGTGTGGGGTGAGCAGGTGATGAACCAAATTAATTGTGCCCCGGGGGTGTTGGAACTGACGTATTTGTGTTGAACGTGCCTAGTTGGATAAATCAAGTTGCGAGCTCGGATCCCAACGCTGCAGATTCGACAACCTTCCGCCCGGTATCACCACAACAAAAGCCCGTGTGGATTCCGATTGCACCAGATACGCACAACCAGCTTCCAACAGTGCACTTTTCATGCCCTATGGTTACCGACGCACTGAGAGTGCACGAGTCCATGACACTGCTGTTCGTGCTGTCTCCAGTTCAAATCGAGGTAAGAACCTAGGCACAAGCTTGACGTGTTACATGCTGACATGTATGGTGCCATAAATTCTAGACTGGTGATTCATACACGGAACAGAAATTCTTCGGCAACTCGCCGTACGGACAGTTTTCTCTACACGGCGCCAAACCTTCATTTTTTGCGAACAACGGCCTTGTTGAAAGTGCTCAGGAGCTGCCTGCGGGTCAGTTCTCAATCTTGGTGTACCGTGTGCACCAAGGTTTCGTCGAAATCAAGGCGAACGGCGGTCCGTGGGGTGGTGAATTACCCGTGGAAGGTAAAAGTGACGAGAGACGAATTCGATTCACTGTAAACGACGTTGTGAGCATAGGCAACAGTAAGGGCGGGTGCGATACAAACGCCTTCCAGGGCAGGATTGCGGAGGTCTTGGTTTACGACGCAGTACTGGATGACGCAAAGGTTAAGATGGCGGAAAAGTATCTTCACGACAAATGGTGGGGGAACAAACCGTTCCCAGAGAGAGCACCTACAGTCAAAATCTCGGAGCCTACTTCTGAGGCTCCGCACTTGGAAAGTACTGACGATTCACCGACATTAGCTCCGGTTGACTCAGCGATTGACACAGTGTCAGACCCTCCTGAAGTTAAACCAGATGAAGCACAACAGCAAGATCCCTCAACAGTGAAATCATTTGCTGAAGATACCCAGCAAACTTCTTCGAGCAAGAAGCCGCACACCAGTGATGATAAGGATACCCCGTCACTGCCTGTAGCGATAGAAGTGGAGGATGCAACTCCAGTACCCAAATTCAATCCCCGAGTCAACATTTTTGAGTGGACGCCTCCAGCCGGTAGCGATTCAACTAAGGCGGCGCGATGGACAAGTACGGTGAAGGAAAAAGTGAACTACATCCGCAATTTTCAACTGGGTGGTGACGTGCTGCGCGCGCTCATCCGCCAGCACAAGGACGAGCTAGTGGCTCTACGTGAAGAACTCTTTGGTTGACATTGCAACGACCATTACACAGCAGCATATCCTATTACAGTAATTAATTTGCATTGCCAATTGATGCAGGCATTTACCAGTGTTGAAGTCGAGGTAACATGGCTACACAAACGTCAACCAAAGTAAGTGCTAAATTCTTTGATAAAAGTAAATATAGCTCTTGAAGTAACTATGAAGTACTGAAGTAACACAAGTATTCAAAGCCAACGGACATTTGGCGGGAAGCAGTCAAGGTCGCCCATGGCGTCCCAAGGCTTGTCGTCGTGGCTCAGTGGCCCCAAGTCCGAGGCTTCGGATGCTACAGACGCGTCTGAATCCCAGTTGCAAGACAAGGACAAGTCTAATCCCACTTCCAGCGACTCTCCATTGGACATCAGCCTCGCCCAACTCCGCGCTAAGGAAACCATCACGCGCATCAGCCCCGAGAAGCGCTCGCTCGTGGAAGAAATCGACAGTGAGGCGGACGACGCAGAGTTCGACGAACGGGCACATTGGGCCAGGCGTGGATCCAGGAAGAAGGCCAGGGCATCGCGCAGAGCCGCCAGAGACAAATCGCAGCCCTCGATTGCTCTCTTCTGTGTCAAGGAGACGGCACAAACAGTCAAGAAACAAGAGGAAGAAACAGAGGAGGTTGCAGTGGTCAGTGATATTGTGGTTTCGCAAGTGGAGAAGAGTAAAAAGGAGGAGAGTAAGAGCAGAGGCAGGAAAAAGAAAGTCAAGAACTCCGGGCTGGAGCTGGACTCGGTAGCGGATAGCAAGAAGGAGCACGATGGTGTATCTGCTATGACAAGCTCTGGACGACCGAAACGACAGGCAGTTGTACGGGCAGAGATCTTGCAGCAACAGCAGAAACTGTTGGACGCAGTTGCTGCCAAGAAGAATGCGGGGCAGAGATCTTGCAGCAACAGCAGAAGCTGTTGGACGTAGTTGCTGCCAAGAAGAATGCCGCTTCGTTCTTGACACCTCCACCGTCAACAAAGAAGGCAACTGGAGAAGGGACTGCGACGACTAGTGGACGTAAGAGAAAACTGGATTTGAAGAAAACGTCACCACCTGCCAAGGGCGGATCGACAACATCACCTGGTGCTAACAAGTCTGCGCAGTCATTCTTTTTGAGTGAGCAGGAAAAGAAGCAGCTACAGGAAATTGAGGCTGTATCGTTGTTCCGTGAACAGCTTAGGCAGACGCGTGAGAAAGATCTTGCTTTCTTTGCTGGTAAAACAGCAAACCCGTTCTTTCAGGCGCGATCAATCAGCAAGCGTAGCAGCAGTGTTGAAAATGATGACGGGGAACTTGAGTTTGACGAAGCTGTCGAAATTGATGAAGCAAAGCACCGACGGGGTACCGGTGGGGGCCGGTGGAGTAAACCACTGGCCCTCTTTCCGGACGTGCAGCACGTTTTAACTGTGGACCTAGAAGAGGAAATGGACAGAATTGATAATGACTCTATACCACCTAAGAAGGTGACACCACCAGTAACAGACAGTGTGGTAGTCATCGATGACGAGCCAGCAGATAGTAGGTTGCCGAATGAAGTGATGGCTCAACTGAAAGCCTCGATGAATGGACAAATCACTACGGAGTCTTCATTTTCAGAGCAGTTTTGGCTCCGAGAGTGCTTGGATGCATCCAGTATGCCAGCACCGGTCGTCGATACTATCGATGTTACATCCCCACATCCAGTGGAAAATGCAGACGCTGCTGCTGCAGAGCTGGCACAAAGGGAGACCTTGCTAATTGATGAATTGGTTGATTCGCATGGTATGCGCGAGAAGCGAGTGCGCGAACTACTTGAAGGACTGGAGCAAGCCAGGGCGAAACGATCGGACCGTGAACGAAATCTGTCTTTGGTGGACCGCTACTTACCGGTGAATGCAAGTGGTCTTGTTGGCAATCGCGAATCACTTCACACATTATCATCATGGCTGAGTGCTTGGAAAGTTGGTGGTGGTGACCATGAGAGGCTTCATTGCTTTGCATCGGAACTTTTTACATTTGAGGATGGTGATAGCGATAGCGAGGACGAGGTTGGTGATTTATGCCGTCTGTTCATCCTAGAAGGCGAGTCAGGCTCTGGTAAATCTGCTGCCGTCTATGCATGTGCAGAGGAGCTTGGCTACGAGATTATTGAGATCAACGCTGCTCAGAATCGGTCTGGAAAGAGCGTTGTGGAACTTGCGGGTGAAGCTACACAGTCCACTCGAGTGTTACACGTGGGTGGGAAGGATGACAAAGGCAAGAAGAAGAACAAGAAGAAACGGAGGAGACACTCTGAGAGCCGCAAGAGCTTGGAAGCGCCTACAGCGGCGTCATTATCGCTTGTCTTGTTTGAGGACATAGACCTAGTCTTTGACGAAGACAAAGGCTTCCTTAACGCCGTATGCTCCATCGCCAAGCATTCGAAATGCCCCATTGTTGTAACATGCGCGCAGCTTCCTGATGCTTTTCCCACAAAACCTGGACGGCTATGTCGCGAGCTTCACAAACCTTCAATGGATGAGTTTGCAACTTGGATGCGTTTGGTGGCATTCATCGAAGGGCTTCATTTGGCACCGTCTCTCATTGATACTCTGGGCAAATTCTTCGAGCGGGATGTACGACGCTCACTGCATTTTCTAGAGGCAAATCTGCCAGTTTCCAACTCAAATACAATAACGGAGTGGCGTTGGCAACACGACGACGCAGATATGACCGAGGCAGATCGAGCTTCACCAGTTGCCATACCTGCTTGGACTGTATGGTCAACAGGATGTTCGTCGTTCGACGCGTTAACAAGTAATTTGTTAAAGGAGCTAGGTGCAGCTGCTGAAGCAGAGGGGAAGAACCCTGAGGACAGAAGTCGCGAAGAAAAACTGGCGGATGTTGACGCTATGACCGAGTTAGCGCTGATCATGGATTCAGCTTCGGTTGCGGACATTTGGATGACACCCGCCATGGCTGCTACCAATTGTGGTGGACTTGACAATGATGATATCGAGGTACGGCCAGCTTGGTGATTTACTCGTTCATACAGTCTAGTTGTTTATTGAGATGATTTCTTGCCGATGACAGGATTCGTTCTTTCTCTGCGAGCGCGAACGTCATGCTGCGTTGGAACTGAGACGCTCTAGTCTTCACATTCTAGGATCGTCATTGAGCCCTCTCGGAGCATCGTTGATGCGGGGCCAAGGAACTTCCGCCTCGGCATGCGTTCAGCGAACACTAGACAGCGCACTCGAAGCTACTCGTCGACGTTCTCATCAGACAGCTTTGGCGGAGCTGAAGCCGAAGTTTGAGCTGCCGTTGGCCTACAAAGGGTGCGTTTTAGACTTTGGGGCCGCTCACCATGCTGCAGCTATGTCATCTCACACTGTTTTGTACCTGATGCAGCTGCGGGAACTCGGAGCCGCAATTTACTCTCGACTACATGCCGATGGTGGGGCGTTTGTTATCGAGCACGGGCTTACAAGAAGGCCGGCGACGGGCGTCCCGCCGCAACCATTATTTAGGTGACGTGTTGGGGGACATGTCTCTCATCGACGAGCTGCCAGCTTTCAACACATACGTGCAGCCCAACGAGGACCAAATCGTCGCCGCATCCCCAGCGTCCACGCAGTGACAGACGAAAGTACCTGCATCTCGGGATCGATACTAACTGAACCCTGTACGTCTGTAGCTTTGTAATCATCAGAACTCTTCCATTTGGCCTCCTTCACTCCCGTTTCCTCGCTATACCCGATCTCTAGACCTGCTCGTGCTGACTGTTTTTCTATCTATTCCGTGGTCTTCTTGACTTTTGCCACCACTCGCTTGGGGCCCTTGCCAACTGCATCCTTGGCCGATACATCCACCTTCGTCTTGACGATCTGGCTCAAAGACGCATGGAACGACGTGTGGTTCACAGCCGTCACCTGCAACAAAGGTCACAGACCAGTGAGTCACTTGATCAAAACCTTCATTCTCGTCTGTAGCCTTACCACTGTGCTGTATTTCTTCTTGTGCTTGTTATTACCGTACTTGCAGGCACGGAACAGCAGCAAGTGCTCTCCGTCCTCCACCGTGAGCTTGAGGATTTTCTGCTGAGCTTTATTGTTCACTTTGGCCACAGGCACTGGATCCAACAACAACTCACATCAGACTGCAGCGTTTTAAGGGGTTATCGTCGCAACACGTACCGCTCTTGCAGGAGACAGCTACTGAGCCCTTGGAGCCCTGCGCCTCTGCGTAGAACTCCGTCACCTTGGCCAGGAACGTGTCTGTACTCACTAATACCATTTTCCCCTACTGAGTGGGCTATCAGAGTCAAAACGCAAAATTGATATCGATTTGAAAAGGTTGGCACTATCTTTCAAACACATGTTGCATTGACCTCCTTCTTGACCTACTCAACCAACGCGATGTCTACCATATCACCAGAGCGTCCTGCTGTCATCGGCACATCGACGACGACTGCTGTTCACATAGCCAACCTTCCGCACGAGTACTCTAGCAACAACGTCTGGTGTTAACCACTAGTCTACAGAAGCACACTTCGTATTTCATTGACACGATGCAGTACCCACCTTCCGTCTCTTGTCTCCGACACGACACAGATGCTCATTCGCATATTGGGCTTCTGGGCATCCGTGTTGGAGTCTTGCACCAGGTCTGCGATCTCTCGCAATGTGGCATCGGGCCTGCAAGAATTGGCATCAGAAAGTTAGTCATGGAGCACAGTAGCGGTGATTTCTTGTAGTGTTAGGTTTACCACGTGTAAATGTGCAGCTCGTTGGCGATGGGCTTGTCATCCAGAGCTTCGAACGCGTCCGCTCTACATCAGCAAGATATTCCCATTGCAACGTGGTCAGTTCCTTCCATCAAGTCAACAGCTATCCGGTAACGACACTGCTGCTGTCTTGCCTGTTGTGTGTACCCTTGCTGAAGAAGACCCGAAGCAGGAAGGGGCAGTGCTTCTCACGGTCAATCACGCGCTCCTCCGGCATCGTCTACAACAAAAGTGTATCTAAAGTGGGAATTTTGGCCAATGCAACCGCAAGGTGTTTCCATTGGCCAAAAAGGGCCACGAAAAGGTTTGCGTAACTTAATCGGGAAATTCATTGAGCGGTGGTGACAGTTCACAGGCAACATGGCAGCGCGCAACGTGGTTCGTTTCCTCAAGTCGGCTAATGTGTCATTTTCCAGCTTCGACCGGCGGGCGACTGGCGCCTGGTGAGTTGCTGCAACACCTCGGTCTCTTTAATAACAACTGTACGATAGCAACTGACGTTGTGAACGTCCTCAGTGAATTCTACCGGCAATTGACGGCAGAGAAGGTGAGCGCTGCAAAGAGTGGATGGAAGGAGAAGATGAATATGTTTCTGACTAGATTTCTGAATGAAACAGACGCGCAAGGTGAACCCTAAGGCTGAGATTGCCCACGAGACGACGCTGACGGGCTCGCTGCCCACGATCAAGCTGGACTTCAGTACGTTACTGTTGCTGCAGGAGTATTTGGTAGGATCTGAGTCTAATCACTTCTGCCTATGCACTTGTGTGCAGTCAACGGCAGTAAGCACGTGATGGAGGTACCCGACAAGAATGTGCGTGAGATCTTCGAGGAGGTGGATTTCCACTGCTCGCAGATTGAGACCGAGTACGAGAAGCAGGGCAAGACCATCGAATAGACGAGCGGCAGACAGAAGCTAGTGCAATGATAGACGGGCTCTTTCTGCTCGAGTTTCAAACAGAGGCAACACATACAGCGGGAAGATGAGTTTGGGAAGGCCTTGAAGCTTTTGTTGCGTCTGTCGTTTGAGCATTAAATAGCTTTGATTACTGTGGATCAACTAGCTCGATTTCTGCTTGTACCTCGTCGTCAAAATTGGGCTGCGAGGTGTACAAACTCAAAGTTTTGGCCCGCTCCAAGGAAAGCGTCAGCAGGTGCTCTCTGCACGTGCGACTCGAACCTGACAATAGACACCAAGCACACTCAGTTATCACCACGTTACACTGCAATACAGGTTGCACTGAGCTGCTCGTACCACACACACGCGCCACTCGGATACTGACGTCTTGGTTGTGCACGTCCGTCACAAACACCAATGAGGTCTCCACCATTTTGCACATTTCACGTGCGCACCGGATAACTGCGAGTCTAGTTTGTGTATTGTAGTACAGCACTGTAGTAACAGCAACAGGAAACTCCGTGAGCATCGCATCCCATTGGACAGTACCAATTCGATTGCCCACCTTGGAACGCGTACTGCGATAAACCCGACCCGAGGTCTCCATAGCTCTTGGTAATGGATTCTCGTATCAGTGCCGCAATGTCTTCCTTCTTGACTGTCAATTTGCGGGCACCCGTGGCCTCCACGACCAGGTAGCGCGTTTTGAGTCGCACCATGGCAATAATAAATGGCCCGCACACTTGTTTTTTGTAAGACGCAATATCTGCCAATCACTGCGCAGTTGAAATCGGTCGACATGAGCAGCGCAGGAGACGTCGCAGTGCCAGGCCAACGCCTCGCCGCGGTAGATGGCAAGCTCACAGCAGGCAGCGGAGCCTACGTGCGTGATGGGTCCATCTTCGCGTCCATCTGTGGCAAGTGGCGCATCTCACAGGACGTCGTGGAAGTAGTGCGGACCAACAGAACTGTAGCTTCAGCGCAGGTATTGCGACTCGGTGACATTGTCATCTGTCGTGTGGCCAAGATCACGTCTCGACAAGTGATGGTAGACATTCTGTGTGTGGGTGAGACGGTGTTTAAGGAGGCGTTCCCAGGGACCATCAGACTCGAGGACGTGCAGAACCACGACATCGACAAGCTCGTGATGGAGGAGGTCTTTTCACCTGGCATGCTCGTCAAGGCGGCTGTGCTGTCGTTCGGCGACACCCGCTCCTACTTTCTGTCGACAGCCAAGCCAGGACTTGGTGTCGTGTGTCAATCTACAGAGAAAAACAGCCAGACGACCGACATGGAGACGGATTAGATCGCAGGAATGTATTCAAAATGGTAGGCACTAAGTAGGAGATGGAAGCACTACAACTCGCCATACAGGAATAGAGATACCTTCCATCTTTGAACTAATGGCAGATTGATGGTGTGCAATGCTGAAATGGCGATGAAAACGTTGCGTGGTTAATCGTCATCTTCGTCTTCCGACCCGTCTTCCTCGACAATCTCAAAACGCGTGAAAGTCTTGTCGTGTGAACTTTCATTTCTCTTGTGTTGACTTGATTCTTCTCCCTCTTCATCATCCTCGATGATCTCAAAACGAGTGACAGGCTTCTCCGATGAGCTGCTTTTTCCAAATTGCTTGTCGTGAGTAATTTGTTGACTTGATGCTTCTTCGTCATCCTCGATGATCTCAAAGCGCTTGAAAGGCTTCTCTTCTACTTCATCTTCAGCGTTGTGCTCGGCAGGGGCTGTCTTGTTCGTTAGTAACTCGCCGTTAACCTCCGCATACTTTTTCTTCGCCGCTTTAATAAGCTTTACCACCTCTCGATTCTCAGGTTCTAACCGTAGTGCCTCTTCGAAGTCCTGCACCGACTCGGCATATTTACCTCTTCTGTAGCGAGTCATACCACGACGGCTCCATCCCTTCATATACACTGGGTCGAGCAGAATAGCGCGCGTAGAATCTTCTTCTGCTGCTGCAAAGTTCTTCATGCGAAGATGCACCAGTGCGCGATTAGCGTATAGAATCGCATCGGTGTCATCATAAGCCATACTGCGAGTATAATGCAGCAATGCCACCTCTAGCTCGTTAGCCTTAAAGCAGTCGTTCCCCTTTTGCTTCTCGTACCCCGCATACAATTTCCGTGTTTCCATTTCAAGTTTTTCTAATTCCACCGACTTGGGAAGTGATGCAAGCTCCCGCTTTCGAGCTGCTGTGCGCTTCTCCTGCTCTTCTCGCTGCTTTTTAGCCTGTTCCCGTGCCCGTTCACTGTCTTCGTCTATCTCGTCCAGAGCTTTGTCAACATCATACTTTTCCCACGACCTGAAATCGTACGCTGGAATCGCCTTGGACTTCTTCTCGGCCGTTGCTGCCAGTTTCGCTGGAGCCCGCACAAGCTCTGATTGTATGTAGTCTGGAGTTTTCTGTCCCCGAACAGGCGGGAGCTCTCGCTTTATCGCTGTCTGTCTCTTGAGTGCTTCATTCTTCAGGTCCATTGCAGCTGCCCAGTTGGCCAACTCGTCGATCTCCGTAGTCAGCTCATTGTTCGTCGGCCCTGACCGCATGCGCAGGATCTTATTGCGCTCTCGCTCAGGCAGCAAGGCCAGAATGCGACCCTCTGTGGCTTTCTCTAGGTCCGGATATCGCCCTTCCTTGCCTGATCGGAGCATCGCTAGGATCCCCTTGAGTTCGTCCAGATCTGTGCATTTCTCCACGAAGCCGTAGTCCAGCATCTCCACGTCAATCGTCTTGTTCTTGCGCGTGTGTAGCGAGAAGAAATCCGGTTCCGCGGTGGCAATCGTCATGATGCTGTGTCTTGTACTAGGTAAATCCAAAATGCAGATTCGGCGACTTTTCATTTCAAGAGTGATGGTCACGTGGTTGAAGTTAATGCGGAGTGATGGTCGAATTGAAGTTTATATATAGGAGCGACGCCTTGCACACTGAAGTCGAGGGAAACTGCAGGAATATGGAGAGGGCGGAGGCTCGTGCTGGCCGCGCAACTGGAAACAACAGTGCACGTGCGGACATGGCGCCACCCGCTCCGACCCCCGCGGCGTCGGGCGCACCACGCTCGGAGCATGGCCGAGCATCCAGACACGAAGACAGCGGACTCATGTCGGATGAAGACGTGCGTCATAATGTTTGGGTTTGCAATGAGTGCGCGAGTTAATTCTGCTGTTGATTGTAGTTCTACGACGCTCATGAAGATATAGAGGCGGAAGCCGCTCGACAAGTATCAGCAGGTGGCTCATGTGGCTCTGTATTATAGAGAATTGGAAACTAATTCTTTCATACTTTTTAGCTTCAAGCGCCTCCACTAACCAACAATCGGGAGGTCCTGAATTGGCGAATAAACACACTGAAGCCGACGACAGCAAGTACATTGTGAAGAATAAGGACACAGGTGAAGTCTTCGACATCCGAGATTTGTCCAGCATGCCCGCAGACTCCTATTCCATTTTCCCTACCGACTTTGTCGCCCCGCAAGAAGAGGAGGTGAGTGTTTGTTGCCATTGCAGTTAGAAAAGTGTTTATTTAATGGAGTTTTGACATCGAGCAGACCAAACGGATCAAGACCAGACGACCTTCGCTTACCAAAATCATGTCCAAGTTCCCGATCAAGTCTAAGGCGAAAGAACCAATGAAAAGGAATCATGTACCGGTACTATTTCATAAAGCATTGCTGTTTGTACTTCTCGTGAGATATCGGCTGACTGAATAAGCGTTATGTGAACGAATAGGTGACATCTTGCAAAAAAGAAAAGCGAGATCTCGAAGACTTGTGCTTAGCTCAGACCCTATCCAAGCACACTGGCACGATTTGGACCATGAAATTTAGTCATGACGGCGCTCGATTGGTGTCAGGTGGTCAAGATGCCATCTTACGCGTTTGGAAAGTTCAAATTAGCTCTGAAGAAGACGCCAAAGTGGCAAAAGAGAGCGACGAAAAACATATCCTCGATGCTGAACCAGAAAGATCCTACCAGGCAAGTAATTTGAGGAGATGAATTGGGCCTCGAATTGTGTTTACTCACGGTATTCACGATACTTAGGGACACACGATGCCGATTGTCGACGTGTCTTGGAGTCGCAGCAATTTTATCCTGTCGGCTTCTATGGACAAGGTTTAGCTGGTACCTGTCGATGAAATTTCGTAGCTACTGACCATAACTTGTTGATTTTCCCTTCAGACGGTTCGACTGTGGCACATTTCACGTGAAGACTGCTTGCATGTATTTCACCATCCTGATAGTGTACCCGCCGTAGATTTTCATCCAAAGGTTTGTTTGATACCTGTACTGCATCATGAATAAGACGTTGACACAAATTTGCTTGTATCACGCAGGAGGACCGATACTTTCTTTCCGGATGCTTTGACAATAAGGCTCGCGTTTGGGATATTCCCGACGGCTGTGTGGTCTCTTACGTCCAGACGCCAGTAATGATTACAGCTGCCAGTTTCAATCCCAGTGGTACACGCGCCATTGTTGGCCTGCTAAACGGTCAATGCATCTTCTACCAAGTCAATTCACACCAACAAATGAACTACTACACCCAAATTGAGTGCCGAAACAGCCGCGGGTCCATGCGAAAGGGGCGCAAAGTCACCGGTATCGAGTTTGATCCCGAAGGCAAGTATTTCTTGGTCAGCACAAACGATTCGCGCATGAGGCTCTTTTCGGTGGACAACTATTCGCGAATATGCAAGTACAAGGGCCTCGTCAATGGACATCTTCAAATTAAGGGGCGATTCAGGTGCGAGTTTGACGATTGTTGTAGGATTTCTTCGTATTCCCTTTTCACAATGTTGTGTCTTCCAGTCAAGACGGAGACTTCGTGATTTGTGGGTCCGAGAACGGCTCGGTTTACGTTTGGAACAAAGCAAGGTTAGATTCGGGTAGCTGTGACCGCTTTCGTTTGTTTGTCCACCTAATGCGGATGTGCTTTTAACAGATACCTCCGGTCCATGAGCATTGTAAAAAGCAGCAAGCAGGATCGCAATTCCTCCTACGAGTTTTTTACGGGTACAATATTCTGAAATCTGTGCATCGTAAGAGGTTTGCTAATTGTCATTGCAACCACAGCTGCCGAGCCACCCAATGGTATTGTGACGGTTGCCTTGTTTGCCCCTGCAAGTACTTTTGCCATGGTCAAGTCAAAACTCGAGGCAAGTGACGATGTGAACACAAACGCGTGCATAGGGTTGATCGTAAGTGCAAGTTACGATGGCTGCATCAAGTTTTTCGAGCGGTCTGCGAAGAGCGTGTAAGCAAGCAGCTCAATGTTAGTAGATCGACACCAACTACGATTATTTGCCGTCACACCCTCAATAGAACACGAGACTGAAACATAGGTTGAGGATTGTGTAAAATGTTATCCAAGCTTCCGACGATCTATAGGACAAGCGTTTTGAACTTTGTCACCTTGCAGTTCAAAGGTAAGCTGCATATCCCCACCACAATTGCGTCTATTAGATATGTCTAGCACGCGAAGCAGGTACGTCCGTGGGCTTGCGTTGAAAGTACATTTCTATAACGTAAAACATTCGTGGCAACCTACGATTGATGATGTGTGCCAATCACAGCGATCAGGTCTCGCACAAACGTCTCGATCTCGTGTTGCGCGGTCTGAATCGTCTCAATTACTTCTTCATGGCAGGCCACGGTACCTGTTTCTCCCGGAAAGAGAGCCTTGTTTGTAATGATTGAGAGACCTATCGTCTTGAGGCCACAGTGCGCAGCCACAATGGCTTCAGGGGCCGCACTCATGCCGACAGCATCACATCCAACAAGTCTCAAGAATCGGGCCTCAATTGGCGTTTCGTACGTAGGTCCGGAAACGAAGCAGTACACACCGCGTCGAACCTTGTGTGCAAGGCCAAGTGATTTCGCAACACCGTAGGCCAGATCCTGGAGCTTTTCATCGTAGCAGTTCGACAATGGTGTGAATCGCCCGCCAAAACGAGTGTCATTCGGGCCGATCAAAGGGTGGTGACCTGACAAACCGGGCATGTTGAGGTGGTCGTTTAGGATCATCAAGTCCCCGACATTATACTCCGGATTCAGACCACCCGCTGCATTAGTCACCAACAAGTACTTGATCCCCAGCAAGTACATTGCACGAACGGGCAGCGTCACTTCTTGCATGGAATATCCTTCATAGCAATGAAAGCGACCGCGCATACACACGACGCGGATGCCGTCCAAGTCACCAAACACCAACTCACCAGCGTGGCCTTCGACGGTGGAGCGTGGGAACTGCGGGATGTCCTCGTACTTGATAACTTCCTGATTGGACAGACAGTTGCTGAGACCACCGAGACCGGATCCGCAGATAACTCCGATGAGTGGGGGAGTTGTCACTCGTTCCTGGAGGAAGTCGTTGATGATGTCAAAACGTTCCTTGAAGCGAGGGGCAGTGTCTTCACTCTGTGGATGTGCAGGAACTGAGGGAGGACTTATGACCTGTTTAGTCGTCTCGTCCTTCGTGTCGTTCATCGTGATGCTCGGATTTCTTTCCAGTCCGCTAGCGTTCACGATAACGCGAATGGATGTTGCCGATGTTCGCAGTTGGCGGGAAAAAGCACATGATTTGCTACGTGTAGACTAAGATGGAGTAACTGAACTCGAGCTACATCGCTGGAGGCGCTTCCGACTTCTGAATGAGAATGCGTTTGGTGGTTGAGACTCAACTTGAGTAGATCAGCTGAACCTGGCAGGACCTTGTACCATGTACTCGCAATGCTTTGCTTTTACGAGCTCACCCTGCCATGGATACGTTGACGACCCACAGTCGGTAATTTCCAGTTTATTCCATCTATAACTTAGAAGACGCGCACCGCCCTATGAGTTGTGCTGCTTACCGATTGCTGCAATCAGGTCCCGCACGTACCTCTCGATGTCGTGCTGCGTAGTCTGGACGGCCTCGAGAACCTCATTATGGGAAGGTGGGTCGCGCTCTTCTCCGGGGAACAGCGCCTTGTTCGTAATGAGCGACAGTCCAAGCACTCGCAATCCACAGTGCGCTGCCACGATGACCTCTGGCACTGTGCTCATGCCAACGGCATCTCCTCCCACCAATCGTAGGAAACGGCACTCCGTGGGTGTCTCGTACGTTGGCCCAGACACAAAGCAGTAGGCACCTTTTCGAAACTTCTGGGCAAGACCGAGCTTGTCGGCCACATTTAATGCTAGATCTTGCAGCTTCTTGTCGTAGCAGTTCGATAATGGCGTGAAGCGAGCACCAAAGCGAGCATCATTGGGGCCGATCAACGGGTGCTGTCCCGACAAACCCGGCATATTCAGGTGGTCGTTTATGATCATGAGGTCGCCCACGTTGAAGTCCGGGTTCAGCCCGCCTGCAGCGTTGGTCACCAGCAAGTACTTGATACCCAGTAGGTACATGACGCGAATGGGCAATGCCGTTTCGCGCATCGCGTAGCCCTCATAGCAATGGAAGCGGCCACGCATGCAGACAACGTGAACGCCATCAAGGTCGCCAAAGACGAGCTCACCAGCGTGGCCTTCGACAGTGGAGCGTGGGAACAGCGGAATGTCGTCGTATTTGATGCTCTCTTGGTTGGACAGACACTTGCTTAGACCGCCGAGACCGGATCCGCACACAATGCCAATGAGAGGGCGGGTCGAGACGCGTTCCTGGAGGAAGTCGTTGATGACGTCGATGCGTTCCTTGGGGATGGCCTCGTCGGATATTTGGCCCGTAGACATGCGACGTACGTGGTGTACATCGCCGCTATCGTTGGTAGTGGCAGCGAGCGTAGCAACGGAGCTGACAGTGTGGTTCTCTCGCGGACTCATACCGTCCACGCTGTGGCTGTGATGCTGACGGGTCACATGCGCAGGCAGCGACATCAGAGACGACGCCGACAGGAGGTTGAGATCGTTCATCATGGCGCTTCCAGCGGAGGAATGAGGCGGTGGCGTCCAGGCGGCGGATCGGAAAGTGAGCGAAATGGCAGACAACCGCCGAAACGCCCATTCCACACTCGCATTCAACAATTATTGCACCAATTATTGCCGTGATATACATCGCCTTCATTTACGTGTTTTCGATCTAGCGCATGTATGCAATTTGCACGGAGAAGTTTTTCTTGAGCTCCAATACGCTGCGATTGAAGCGCGGAATCTGCGGGAAATACCGAGTTTCCTTTCTGCCTCACTTCCACAATCAGCCCGACAGCTCAAGACAAGATGCAGAAGGGAAAAGGAGGATACTACGCAGTTGCCAACAGCCGTGAGACCGGCGTCTACAAATCCTAGGACTTGGCCAAGGTACAGACGAACGGCTACTCCAACAACCAGCGCCAACGTTGAACACACAGACCGAGGCCAACACATACATTGCGGCACTCGCACCAGCGATTTGAGCAAGCTGAGGCAACAGCAAGCACTAGCAAGGCAATAAACCCTTCAGAGCTGACGAATAGCCTGACGTGGATAGGAAACTGGTGCAGACTGCTTGGGTAATGCTGCGCCTGTGAGCTTACGATCAATACTCCCGCTAGTTGACATACATTCATTCAGCAACTTCAATATGTAAAACAGCTGGTCGTTTGAGCAACATACCATCCTTTATGTTGCTCATTAAAATCCAGCTTTATTCCTCAGGACACGAGGAAGCGGAGCGCCGGCGTCACAGGAACAGCAGATAACAGACCCAGCCAAGTATGATGAACATCTTCTCGCGCAAGAACAAGCTGGAAGACGAGCTGTTCAACATGAAGTTCACGGCCAAGACGCTGCTGCGCAACGCCAAGAAATGTGAGAAGAACCAAGTGGCGCAGAAGGCCAAACTCAAGAAGGCCATCGAGCAGGGCAACATGGAAGGTGCCAAGATATACGCGCAGAACGTGATCCGCGAGAAGAACCAGGCTTTGAGCTATTTGCAACTGGCCTCGCGCATGGACGCTGTGGCGGCACGTGTGCAGACGGCCATCAGCATGGGCCAACTCAAGGCCAATATGAGCGGCGTAGTCAAGGGCATGGACACGGTCATGGAGTCCATGAACGTGGAGAAGATCTCACAGACGATGGACCAGTTTGAGAAGCACTTTGAAGACATGGATGTGCGCTCCGCCTACATGGAGGGCGCCATGAGCAGCGGCACGTCACTCTCGACGCCCGCCGATCAGGTGGACGACCTTATTCAAATGGTTGCGGACGAGAATGGGCTCAAGGTCGCTGGACAACTCGACTCAGCGGGACTCGTGGGCACAGAGCTGCCCACCACGGAAGCTGCACGGGAGAAAAAGTCGCAGGATGATCTGTCTATGCGGCTTGCGGCTCTCCGGAAGTAGCACCTGCGCATTGATACATTTCACTGCTGTTGCTCGTGGAGAGAGTCTGCATCGAGCTCTGTAGCTGGCATCTAATATGCATGCATACACGTATGATTGTCTATCAACTTGGTGGAATATCACTCGATCATCAAGCATCGAGTCGATGCTATCTAGCGCTTCACTTCAAATTATGCTAAATTCGTACTATACGGGGTAGGTGTTCCATTTCCTTACAAATATCAAGTGTGTTCGACATCTACTACATCTCTAAAACAACGCCTGTGATTGGCCACACACGGACACGTCAAGTCCGTCGTAGCTTTTCACAGGTTCATCTGGGCAGTGGTGGCCAACGTCAGCGACTGCCACAAGCGGATCTACATGGTGAACTTCAGTCTGCGGCTGCGCGATAACGCGGTCGCCGAGTGGCGCGGCGACTATCTGGACTACGACGGACTCAAGCGGCTACTGGAGCGGCAGGGCCAGATTGATGCAGCGCTGTCCGCCGCCGCAGCGTCGAGCACAACGCTAGAGGTCCGCGGGCCAACCGAGGACATGGAGGACAATGCTCTGAGCGGCCACAAGTGGCGTCCCATGGCCACCGGCAGCAGCACCCAATTGGCCAAAAAGATCGGCGACAAACTCGCGTTCCTGCGCCTTCCAGGGACACCGCCGACGTCCACCGAGTCCGACCAGCTGCAGTCGCTGCTCTCCACACCTGTCGCCTTCGAGGAGGCATTGGAACACGAGTACAGCAAGGTAGAGTGCGCTTATGCGCGGCACACAGCGCAGTTGAGTGAACAACTTGAGCACTTGCAGGCACAATATCGAGAGGATGCACCGGCTACAGCCCTGGAATCGCTCAAAAATTCGCTAGTCGAACTGCATCGCTTGTTGAACTTGTTACACAACTTTGCGCTTCTCAACTACACGGGATTCGTAAAGATTCTCAAGCGATATGACAAGATTGCGAGCTTCCCAGCAGACCAGCGCAAGGAGCAGAAAGCCAATCTACAGAATTTTGAGTTTGCGAAGGCGCAGCGATGCTCGGAGTTGCTGAGTCAAGTGGAGAGATCGTTTGCCGACTGGTTTTGCGATGGGAACACGAATGTTGCAGTGGCGACACTCATGACCAAGAAGGAGGATTTTGTAAATTGGGGTCATATTTATCTGGGCATCAAAGGTGGCTCGTGTCTCATCCTGTTGATCTGGGTGTGTTGGGACTCGCTCGTGGTCCCCACATTTCACAATGGACATGAAAATCACCTCATTGACCTAGTACGCACCCGTGCCTACCCAGTTTATCGTGGCATTGGTTGTCTTCTGTTGCTGCACTGGTTAGTGGGTGTATCACTCTACGTTTGGCGTGCAGCCCGAATTAACTACCGCTACATCTTCGAGTTGAATCCTAGGCGAGCGCAATCGTATCCGCAGGTGTTCAGCGACGCCACCAACATGACAATTGTGTTTCTGGCAAATGTGCTGCTCTACTACAAGGTTGTAAACGGTTATTTTCCAGAGGAGTTGTTGCCCCGCGGCTACTATCCATTGGCACTGTTCCTGTACACTTTCTACTTTTACGCGATTCGACCATGGGGGCAACAACTTGGCATGTTGCGGACATTGTGGGAAGTTGTGTGGTCCCCGCTGTATCCTGTGTCATTCTTCCACACATTCGTGGGAGACTACCTTACCAGTACAGTCAAGGTCACTCAGGATGTGAGTTGGTCGATCTGCTTCTTCGCCACGAAGGAGTTTTTGCGCAAAGACGTTATTCAGCCTGGAGGTAATTTGCAGCTCTTGGTGGACCCAAATGAACCGACTTGCGCTGACAACGTGTACTATGTGAACGTGGTGGTGCCATTGGTATGTGCTTTGCCGCTGTGGTGGCGCTTCTTGCAAAATCTTCGGCGCGTATACGACACGAAAACGTGGTGGCCACATCTGCCCAATGCTGCCAAGTACGCCCTCACGCAGGTGGTCGTGCTGTTTGGCCTGTTCCACCCTCTGCACAGCGACAACAGCGAGGAAAATGCGTCGCAAGTGCGTATGTTCGTGGTCGCGTGGCTGTTCCTGTTTACAGCTAGTTCGCTCTACACGTGGGTCTGGGATGTGACGATGGACTGGGGACTCGGTCGACCGCAGTTCAAGTTCCTGGGCGACTCCCAAATGTTCTCACGCAAGTGGGTTTACTACGCCGCTATCATGGCTGACTTGTTCCTGCGTTTTGCATGGACTCTCACGCTCATTCCCCCACGTGGTGCTGCTCGCTGGCTACCGCTGTATCTGCAGCCTTTCACCATGGTGCTGGAGCTGTTCCGCCGAACCTTCTGGAGCTTCTTCCGTCTGGAGAATGAGCACCTGCGCAACACACAGGGATTCCGTCGCGTGGACTTCATCCCGTTGCATTATGACCATGGCGTAGGTGACGTGGAGAAGGCAGATGACGAAGTGGAACAGTTGGACTTTCGGGTATTCACGCTCAAGATTTTGGCTGTAATTTTCACTGTGCTGGGACTCAGTGTAGTGGCCATCGTCATTGAACGGTAAACAGTGTCAAATACAGAGATAGAGAGCTGTGCAAGATGTTTCCAATGTGGAGATCCGCTAAGCGAAAAGTCGTAAACGTTTCAATATAACCAACAAGGAGAAGACGTTCGGAGTACATGAAGAGGAGGCATTAATTAGAGTTTAATGCGCGGGTCAAGAAAAGAGGCCCATAGACTTCCCTCTGCGCTTAGAACTTGACCTCCTTGAGGCCCCACTTGATGTAGCAGAAGGTAGGGGCGACTGCGCCATCCGGGTAGTAGGCGTAGGCGAGGCCAGCCTCCGAGTCGCACGACTTGAACATGTAGTACTGCAGCTCCTTGAACATGGACACGAGGAACTTGACGATCTCCTGAGCGTCGCTCTTGAACTGGGCGAGCGTCTCGTCGCTGGCGTCCGAGGACTTGAGGTTCTTCATGACCTTGCGGAAGTACGACTTGAGGTACGTCTTGAGCTCGGCCTTGGTGTCGAAGCCCGTCTCCACGTAACCGAAGCCAATCGAGTCGTCGATGACGTTGTTCACCGTCTCCACTGAGTCGTCGACCTCCTCGGCACCGCCGCCGAAGGCGTCACCACAGCCGACATCGACGTTGTCGGCGCCCTTGGCCACCGTCCTGGACTCGACCTGGAACATACCCGAGACCTCGTTGCCCTCGAGGTCCTTGCACGGGGACACCTTGTTCGAGTCCGACATGACCTCATCCTCCGTGAAAATGTCCTGCCACACCAACATCTTGATCGACTGCTTGTTTGTCTTGAGACCGAAAAGCTACTGTCAGTGACGGAGTCCAAGCGGCTGCTATCTCGAACAAGAGCCACCAGTTCCGAGAGGGTAGACGCCTGCGGATGGGATTACGAGGGAATTGCGGGGAAAATATCCTGAGAAGGAAGAATCAGCAAAGAGCTTCCCAGCGAACTCAAAACTCCGCAAGCGCTTGATCGCTTTTAGACCAATCACAGACAGTCAAATTCATCCGAGGCCGCAATTTGGCAGACCATTTCTTTTTCCTGCCGACACAGTTAATTGCTCTATGGATTTGATAGAGATGTCGATGTCTTGTCGAGATGTCAATGGCAAGCTTGAGGACTTTCGCTCAAGAAAGTGTTCTTCACGATTACGTACCAAAACATTGGTACACTTGTGTACAACACCCATGTTGAAGCTAAAGTGCAGAGCTGACCAAATTGTAGTTAGCAAGACAAGCACTTGCAGTCTCTGTCGATAGGTTGCTCTTGACACGGAAGGTAGCTAGCGCAACTACCACCAAACACAATCGAAGGATCTCTTAGGATGCGAGCACTTGTGCCGGGAATGATAAGTTACCACGCGAATGAATTTGTTACAAAATAAGGATCGAGCTTTTGTCGGAATGCTGAAGCAGAGTCGAGATTCAACATGCAGGCAGCAATGGTGATAGCAGTTTACAGTCTAGAAACACCGTAACACCGTAGCAGTAGTGTGTCGATTGCAGAGTTCCAACGTCAACCATGTTAGCGGGGACCACTCTACGCGTTCGTCAGACGTCTGCTTCTGTTCCGGTGCCCGCGCACAGGAAAACGCCGACCAGCGCAGCGCAGCGTTTCGCCTAATGAGACCGCCATGACCGAACACTTGCATAGCGGCGACTGCGCATATCGCCCTGATCGATGGCGTGCCTGCTCGCCGCTGCTAGTGGCGGAACAACGCCCAATCACATGGCGATTCTACGCAGTGTCAACTTCTATATCGGCGCGCGAAGCGGAATTCCGAGGCTATCTATTAGGTTTATGCTAATGTCAACTTCTATATCGGCGCGCGAAGCAGAATTCCGAGGCTATCCATTAGGTTTATGCTATAGCACAGGTCTTTTCAAACAGTGACTCTATCAGACTGAACCTCTTGTGCCATCTCATACAGCAGGTTTCCGCTCGGAGACCGTTTCGCTAGCGAAATGCAATTGCGCAGGAAACGTACCGTACCTATTGCCATATACAGCACATGCATTTTAGCGAATCATCATTCTGATATGAATATTTTCATCCAATGAAACTTGACGATACTGGCCTCTGATTCCATGTCTGCTATAACACCCGTCCTACCGCCTGCTGCGCTACGTCCTAGACGCCGAATTGCCGAGAAGAAGCCACGGCCGAGCCAACCAGCACTTGCTCGACCTTCTAGCGTCCGCCTCTGTCTCTCACAACTGTCAGACGCAGCATGTCGAAGGCGCCCAAGGCCAAGAAGGCCGCACTTCACTACCAGCCATACCAGGCCCTCGGTGTACGTTCAGTTGAGAATTATTTCTCTCTACCTCTTCACTCACTTCCTGTGGCCTTGTAGCAGGTAGGCGAAGGTGAAGAACCGTCCATGGACCTCACTATGCCAGACCTGCCGCTGCATTTGGACCCAGTACTCTCGTACGTTTAACCCAATCCCATCAGACAACACAGTGTAGTAGTTTAACATTTCTGTCTGCTGCTCAGTGGCCTCTCGTCCAACATGAGCCGCAACTTGTGGGACGACTGGAACGAGAACGACGCCAACTTCGGCATGAAGTTCGACATGTTCACAGATGAAGTCAGCACGGCCAGCACCGCCAGCTCCACGGCGAGTCCAAACCCCAGTATGCACGTGGCCAACCTCAGTGTTGGGACCCCAAGCTACGAACAACAGAATACCTCTACTAATACGATACACACGCACCACCCGCATGTACACAACGGACCAACGACCCCAGATGACCACCAAAAACTGAGGGCAAATGTCCAGAGGTCGCTCAGCGAGGATATCGTCAACATGTTGGATGATTCTAACGAAACAAACTTTTCGAAGCCATTGGAGACAGACCAACGCGGCAATACAGCTATGCAAAACATGATGTTTAATCCTGGTGGGCAGAACATGATGAACTATCAGCACCAGACTCCTCAACAGCAGATGCACCCGAATCACATGCAGCAGTACCAGCAGCAGATGCAGATGCAAATGCAACAACAAGTTCAGCAGCAGCAACAGCAATATCAACAACAGCAACAACAATTCCAGCAAGCTGCAGGGCCTACAACTCCCAGCTGGATGAATAACTTCGGTGGTGGTAACCAAACCAATGCAACCACGAACGCACCGGCTTCTGGCAAACCCAGCAACCCGTCTGCTCACCGTCGTCTGTCAAATCCGTCAAACCCTTCGGCTCTGGATATTGCTGTAGCTGAGGGAACTGCTTCGCTCGTTGCCGAATGCCCAGCGTCTCGAGTTGTATCGACGCCATTAACGCCTTCAACCGTTGCGTCCAGTACGCCTTCTGCTCTGCAACGCGCTAATAGCTCAAGCAGTGATAAGGAGAAGCCCAGTGCGACAAGAACGCAGGCAACCACCTCTTCTACTAATGGTGCTACAAGCGGAGATCCTAACAAGGACACAGGTCCTAGCAACAGCAGTGACACAAATATGAACGACCCATCGCAGCAAACGAACGGATTCGGTCCACAAGGAATGATGATGAATCCCTTCATGTTGTACTCGATGATGGGTCCTCAAGGGATGAATATGATGGGAATGCCCATGCAGATGCCCATGGGGATGAATATGAATGGCATGAACGGAATGAACAACACGAATGGGATGAATGGCTCGAATGGAAATGGTGGGAACGGTGCGAATGCCATGAATGGTATGAACAACATGAACAACATGAATGGCATGAATGGCATACCGCTTCCCATGCAAATGCAGTTGCAATTGCAGTTGCAAATGCAGATGGCTCAGATGGCACAGATGAACGGGATGGGTGGTATGAATGGAATGCAGATGCCCATGGGACTTCCTGGTATGCCAATGGGCATGAATATGCAGATGCCTCTGAACATGAATATGCAGCAGCAGGTTAACCCTCAGAGCTCTGGTGACGTTGAGATGGCCCCAGCGTTCTCAATGGGAATGTCTGCCACAGGGGGCCCGACGTTGAAGGCGGCCAGAACTCTGCAGCCAAAAGGTGCGCAAGGAGGACCCGCCTTTGTGAATATTGCTAGAAAGCCGGAAGAGCCTGAGGTAAGCAGCATTTTGAAGTCTCTGATGGATGAGGAAGCCAAGAAGAAAGAGAAAAAGCTGGAGCGCAATCGTGATTCAGCCCGTGAGAGTCGTAAAAAGCAGCAGACATACGTGGAAACATTGGAAAACGGTATCAAACGCCTGCAGATCAACCGTGATCTTGTTCGCTCGTATCGATGGGGTGTGAGTGGTCCAGGCTTTGGCCCTCTGCCCTGCCCAAACTCCCCACAAATGTTTGATTGGAAGAATCGTGTGGAGGTAGTTACAGGTCGCACTGAAGCTTTTGCAAGCATTCAAAACCCGGCTAATTTCCAGTCCCTCATGCGGCTCAACCGGCAACGCCGTACTCTTTCCATGCAGCACGACGAGCGTGAGCGCGCAGTGTGGAAGAGTTTTGTGTTTGTGGGCCGCCAGCTTGCTGCGATGCGCACACGTGTGCTGCAGGTACAAATGCTGCGCACATTTTCAGGAAACCCTTTGGCAATGGAGCTAGACGCGTTGCTGAATCTTACAGCTGACCAGAAGCTGCAGCTGCAGTGTCACGCACAGCAAATGTTTAATGAAGAAGTGCTGGAGCTGACAAAGCTGTTCAAGATCTTCTTCGCGCTGCGCAACGAGGCTATTCGACTGAACATGATGTCTCCCTCCTTGGAGCGCTACTTTCGCGAGGCGTGCTCATTCGACCAGTTGCAGAAGCTGCTGCAGTGGACGGAGAACCATCGCACCGTCATCGAGACGGATCTCTCCCTAGATGGAGTTTAGGAGCCTTCGGCGCGAGTAGTTGTCAAATTAACTTTCAGCAGAACTGAAGCATGTTTCAGGTGTGCAGCGTAAATGTGGACGATTTTGTGAATCGAATCCGTAACCATGAGCATGCGAGCAATTCGCTGCCTTCATCACTTAACCTACAGATCAATGGTAGTCGAGAGGTTGAGACAGAGCGCTTTATATTTCAGCTTTGGCGTAGGAATGGCACTTACGTGGACACTTTCTCCACGAGTTCACGCTCAATCTGATGTAGTTCATGTAGTAGCTCGTCAGCTGTAGGACGAACTTCCGGTTGAAAGGCTTGACACCTGAACATCAATAGCCGTACAGGTGTTGACGCTTCGCTATCTCCTATAGAATGCTCTTTGTGGGCGTTGTTTAGCATCGGGACTTCTGTGTCATCCATGACAGAATGTTCCGCTGAAGTGCATTCGTACGTGGCCAGTTGCGAAAGCAACACACCGAACGAGTAGATGTCTGCTTTCTGCGTGTACTGACGTCCGTCTAGAACTTCCGGCGCCGTCCAGACTGTCATGTCCATATGAATTTCATCGCCGGTAGTTTGTGAGCTGCAGTTGCTACGCCCCGAAAATCGTGTCGAGGGCCCTATTGTAGAAGGAGAGGAACTGATGTCGTTCTGCTTGTGGGACGAAGACCAACGTCTCAGCGCGCTGCAACACGTCAGATCACCAAGCTTCACGTTCCAATCACTGTCCAAGAAAACTTTTCGGGAGCTGAGATTGCCATGAAATAGCGGTTGCGAGAACGAGTGCAGATATTGGACTCCCTTAGCGACCTCGATCGCGATCGAGAGCTTGCTCTTGTAAGCGGTGGAAGAGATACGCCAATTCCACCTGCCAGTATCACCTTCGTCGATGGAAAGACCACTCTCATCGTCAGAGCGTAGGATATCGTCATCATAATCGTCCTCACTGCCCATATCACCAAGAAAGTCGTCACCTGTACCATCATGCCAGCCAACACGCTTGTCCCGGACATTGTCTTCATCACGAGCGTTAGTACCATGAACGCGATGCTTACGCTTGGCTTTCTTCTCCTGCAAAGATCTCTTAAGTTCCTGGATGAACGAGTTTAGGTCTCCTTGGCTCATGTACTCCATCACGAGTGCAACGCCGTTCCTATCGATTTGCTCTGCGAACCGAGTCGTTTTCACGAATCCATAGAAACCCACGAGTTGCGGGTGCGACAGTGTAGAGTTTAAGCGAATTTCCTCAACGAACCCCCACAATTCCGCCAACGCAATGTTTTCATGCTTGCCATCCTTGCTTTCAAAGCGACTAGCAACACTGAGTGTTTTTAGCACGATTGGCTTTCGATGGAATACAGCTTTGAAGTATACGAACGGCGAGGAGTTTTCCCCTGTTGGATTCTGGTCGGGTGCCGCAGTTGATAGCAGTTCTCGACGCTTGATATGAGATCCATCGATTTCGCTGCGCGGGAGCTCCTGTTGAAGGTAAACAATCGGGTCGGTCGACTTCTTCTCTTTTGAAGGTGAATCACCGGTTTCCAAGCACAGCTCGGGTTCAGGCTGGGAAGAGCTATCATCCGTAGTTGGCGGGTCTGAAGACAGCAAATGACGGACTTCGTCGTCTGGTTCCATACTTGTGCTTTCGTGGCAGAAATTATTTGGCCTACCACTGGCGGTCTTGGTCAGCCTGGGCTGCTTGCGTTTCCCCTTGGAAACACCACGGACTTTCCGTCGTAAACACAGACAAAGTCCATTCACGAAAAGCATGACCGTAAATGCTGCGAGCAAAGCTGCAGCGCCTATGAGAAACCATGACCGCCGTTGGTGAATTGTTTCGTTGAGCGCAATTCGCTCCACTTCGTGGCTGGAAGAGTTATCTGTACCCCACTTGGAGCCTGCCATGGAGCCGCTGGATGCTGCTATCACTACACTCTCGTATTTGTCAGCAAACTCACTGTCTGACAACACGCATAGCATGGTGTCTTGCACGTATCGGGGGTTTGCGTTTGAGTCAGAGCAGCTGAGTGTGGATGTAGTGGAAACATCCCAGAGCGTCAACTTCTCGAATCTGTCAGCATCACTCTGGCGCACTTCAAATTCCTCCAAGACACTGACAGCTTGCAGTGTAGAGTCTTTTGTCGTCGTTTGCAATGCGCGGGCTTCCTCCGGGGTAACTACTGAGTCTATTGAAGTCGTCGTCGCTACCGCCGAGTTCGCAGTGGCAATCAGGGTCAGGCCCGTGAGGGAGTCTGGGAAAATGACGCCTCTGATCGTAGTGATGGGGTTGCCCGAGAAATTGAGAGTCGTCACTGAGCTCGGGAAAGAGAAGTTTTCCAGTGTAGCGACACTGGAATCAGCTACATCCCTATGGAAACGTAAAGTAATACCGTACTTTGTCAGGATATGAGTCAAATGACAACCCATTCACACACACATACAACTGCAGCAGATTGTTCGGGAAGGATATGTTGGACAGTGAGCCGATAGGATTACCTGACAGGTTACTGTATATCAAAGTGTCAATAGTAAAATGCATCAGTTCACCTTGTTAAAATAACGAGATATAAATCGAGGAGCGTACAGGTACTGCAGCGAGGTTGGAAATTCAACTCCATCTAGATTTCCCAGAGCGTTATTTGCGAGGTCCCTAGACGCAAAAATGCCACAAAATCGTTAGCAATTGCACTTGTTGACTTCTAATGAATCGCACGCACAAGACGGTGAGCGCGGTCGGAAGTTTGAACTCAGCGATCGTAGGAATACTGTTATTGGACATGTACCTGGCAACGTCACACACAGCAGTCAATACGCAATTGTTATTCCCCATAGAATCATCACGTACACTTCTGAAATATTGTTGTTCGTCGTGAAGGCCCGAAGCTCATTATTCTCCAGCCTTCTACTCTTACACAAACGAATGAGAACCAAGACAGCAATAATTTATTATTTAGTTCTCATTGCACGTACACGATGTCGAGCAGTGGCAGACTCGTGACAGCAGCGATGTCTTTATGTCGGAGGTCCAGCGTCCTCACTCCTGTTGAAGACGTCGCGACCTTCACGGCACTGGACGTACACGTCGAAGCATCGATTATCTGCACATTGGAACTGCTGCTTGATGTCTTGGTAGAGTTGGAGCTACCGGAGATCGAGACGGTCGTGACATTTGGACACGAGGACGAGCTCTCTTCTGCTTCTCCTAGAGCATAGAGGTGGAGCTGTGTCATCCTTCCGACTACAAAGTAGTCAGTTCTGGACCAAATATTAGATAGTCGATCTTTACTTACTGAAATCAAGCTAAAATTGTGTCTTCAGAAGTAGCCATTTAGATTTAGTGACATAGATACATCTGCGACGTGTGAAACTACCGGATGTGCATCATGAGCGTGTCCTTCTGGGCG
>PCFV01000243.1:0-40763 GCA_002812785.1 Phytophthora litchii | reverse complement strand
ACTGGCATTCCCTACACCACACTGTGCTATCTGCAAGCAACGAAGGATTAGCTTACTCCGATGCTGATTATGCTAACGATCCTGCGGAGTGACGTAATATTAACGGCCACATTACTATGCTCGACGGGAACGTGGTCTCACTTGCCTCCAGGAAGCAAGAAATAAACGTTGTGAGGACCTGTAAGGCCGAGTATGTGGTTATGTCTGAAGCGACAAAGGATGGCACTTACGTGTTGACGATTACTTCCTAAGTTTACCTACAACTACACCTTAACCTACAATGACGGAAACTAGAAGTGGTAGAATGGCGCGTGACGAGTCACACGACCGTCTCTCTTCTTCTCACTATGCATACAGTCTGCTTCGCTTCAATATCTACTCACGGGATGCTTCCGTTACAACGGGACCCCTCATGGCATGTATCATCCTCATGCTGGCTCCGTTTTGCAGGAGTCCCTTGGCCCGCACTCGTTAATGCGCTGTGATCTTGTTACACACAAAACCTGGAGCATGAACCTGTCAGGGCATTACCCCTCTTGGAAGGCGATCTGGATCTCATCCTCCATAGTATGTACTAGCCTCCACGCGGAACAATTGCGTGTGGGTCGGGCTTGCCTCAAGCAATCCATGAACACTTTCACCTGATATATCCAGGTAGGGAATTCCCTACCAGAGATGCGGCAAGCGCACGCATCTCCTGGGTGTACTCGTGTAATTCACGCTAGTGATACTCATAGTTCACCGGAAAGGAAGGCGGTTCGAAGCTGTTCCCACAACTGTACCAGGTTGCAAAGCAGCCCGGGGATGTCGCTTCGCGCGTGTACACCCATGTCTTACCTCGACCGTTAAGATTGGACAGCGCGAAAGCGACACGTAGTCGCTCAGTCAAGACGTGAGTCGCGTCTATCGCGAGCTCTACTTTTCCGACCAAGAAGTGGAGGTCCTCTCCCTTATTCCCTTCGTAGGTACGAACTTTGAGCCTTAGTGGCTTGGGTTGTGCTGGCTGCTGTCCATACGTCGGGCATGCAACCCCCGCACATGAGCGATGAGACCTCGTACATAGGTGTCGAACGCCACTATGTGTTCGGCCTGCTCGGCCGGTGCTGTGACGGGGTCACACGAGCACCTTGCTTAGAGGAAGCGTGCTATCAGGAGTATACAAACTCCAAGTGAATAGCAGTTCACGAGTCCCCGGTCTTAGGGGACTAATTAGCTGTACTTAGCTAGAATAGGGTAGATTTAAGACTGAATGTATTTATAGTTAATTACCTTAATTTGGCCTGCATACAACTATAAGGTACCTATAATAGAACCTATATACAATGAACGCCAAACCTCATTGGTTGGCTCTCAGCCGTCCTGGCTGGTGTCAGTGGTGTGATGTACACCACCGATCCGAAGTATCCCTTAAGTGGATACGTACTTCATACGGGTGTACCCAATCATTGGGTCACCCTAATGTAACCCCGTTACAGGTGCGGTGACCGCCAAGCTACGAGGGCCTCCAAAGCTGTCCGACATGTTTTGAACCGACTAAATTGAGCGTCGGTCAATGAAGGAACTCACCTCAATCCATCTTGGTCACTAGTTGATGATGGCCAGATGATCCAGGGAGTTCGATCTACCCGCGCAGACGTGGATTGACTATAAGTGCTACCAAGAGTGATACGAGCACCTAGCTTTGGCAAAGCGACCATCGTCCTTTCTAGATATGGCCTTAACTTCCACCATCTTTAGGTAGCCACCACAAGTTTCTTGCTACGTGGCGGAGGCAGTACGAAAGTCTCAAAACGTCTAGTTTTTTGCCTGATGGCTACACCATAAACCACATAGTTTCATAATTTACAAAATTATGCAGTTGGCTAAGTATCGTACTTAATCGGATACACATTTCTAATTATTGTTTGGCGCCATTTTCCGACTAGAGTCAGGTCCTGGACGATGCGGGCGCAATGGGAAGCCACGCAGGCGGGCCTCCGGGTCTTCTTGGAGGAAGACGGAGATTATATACACTTCCTCGAAAGTATCGAGCAAGAACTGGCGCGGAAACTACGCTTTAAGTGCCAGTCGCAAAGTGGATCTCTCACCGAGAACGTCACATTCGACCGGTTTGTTGAGACTGTCGGGCAGCTCCGATACTTTCACATGTTCTTCCAGGCGAAACTGAAGGCAGTAGTGGAACCTCTGGCGCGCGAAGATATCAGTTCAGTTAAGGGGAAGTGCACCAACTTTGTGGACATCATGGCGGACATGCTAAACGTCCTCCGAGTACTTTATGGGCAGATCTTTTGCAGAAGCGAAGTTACTCAAACAACACTGGAAGCAGTGTTAGCCAGAGAAATCAAAGATTCGGATAGTGTGATATTGGAGAATTATCTGGAGAAGCAGCAGCTAACTGTTGAGAAGTTAATATCTCGTCCGTTAAAACGGTTTAGTGAGCTGGTGGAGTTCGTCGAAGCATTGAGCAAAATTCTTTCTGGGGACGACAAGTATAACGTCGTAGATAATGAAAGCGATGCAGAAACCGAAGAGAAGCTCAATTTTGCTCCTCAACTGACGCATATCGTACAGGAAATCAAACACTATGTTCATCTCGACAAGGCCGACGCACGCGAGGAGAGAGAGTTGATTGCATTGCAAACCAGTTTCGTCGGCGACGGAGCTGACAAATTTTGTGATTTATCCACCAATAGGTTGCTTCTTCATGGAGAAGTGTTCCTGTCCCCGAGGTCTCAAAGCAAGCTTAACGATGTTGGATCAAAGGCTTCCTCATGTTTGGCATCGTTCGGCCACCCAGAAAGGATTTATGTGCATTGCTTTCAGGACGGGACATTAGTCTGCAGCACACCGCAGGATTCTGAATCACGTCTTTCGTTCACGATTCTCCGTTGCTTGCAGCTCAAGCAGGATGCGGCATTTTTGGAATATATCCCAGCTAGCGTACCAGTGGTCAAGTCTTCAGACGAAACACATGCCTTGGCACTGATATTGCGAGACACGGCACTCGTGTTTTCCTGGTCAGATCCTACCGAGTGTCAGCGATGGGCTGATGTTATTGGGGGATTTCTGGAAATGAATGGATTACGGACAGAAGTGCTTCACCAAGACCGAGCCATTGATGACCTTCCTGTAGCTGAGGAAATCAAAGCACAGTTTGTAGAAAACGACACTTTGCCGACAGAGTTTGCATCTTTTTACGACGATCATCTACCTGGGGTGTTTTGGATGGCACCTGATGAGGAGTTGAACACAAGCCGGGATCAATGGGAACTGGTTGAAATTGTCTTCTATGGTAGATGGTTGTTTGTCTTCAAGCTTGACGGGTGGAGACACCATTCATCTGTACGCCACTTCGATACTCACGCGCCTGAAATGGAGATTAGTGAGCAACCGCAAGGAAATAATGAGTGGAGTTTGGTCATTTCGAATGGATCTGCAGGTAATCTCACACTGGTATCGAAGAAGAGAACACGAATCGACTTTTGGTTTGATCAAGTTTGGAAGGCCGTGGAAACTGCTCAAGTTGCAGCAAGGCGGGCGGAAAGAGAGAAAAGAGAGCGGCAAGAGATGGAAGAGGAGGAGGTCCACGTGCGAACTAACATCAAGAAGCAGAGTGAACATGCCAGGAAGAAGAGAAAGCTATCGAGCAACGGGGATAGCCCAACAGTGCTGAAGGAGGATATGAAATCCTCTTCAAGTTTGAGTCCTGCAGACTCTAATGGCTTCAAGCCAGACGATAAGACTGATGAAGAATGTGGTGAACAGGATAAGAGTACTACATCGATTAGTGTGGAAGGAGAACCAAGTGCTCCACCCCCGGCAAAGAAAAATTCCCGGTGTCCATTCAAGGCTAAGCAAGCTCCCACTGAAGAAGATGATACCTTTGCTGACATTGCCTCACCAGCCGTGAAAACCCCGAAGAGAAGGTGGCTGAAGAGGAAGTCAGAAGATCCCCATGACACTGCACTTCTATCAACTCAACCAAGCCTAAGTATTCCCACAGACGAGTCTACGAGCGATATTGATGTGACACAGCTTCCTGCCAACGAAGCAACTGCTGAAGCCGAGCCGAAGTCCCAGAAAGTGCGAATTATTCTCACTGGCGTTGAGCCCACAGCTGCAATCAGAAAGAAGATCGATTCGATAGCTGGTGCTGTCTACGAAGAAGACGTTGAGAAGGCAACGCACATTCTCGCCCCGAAGAACCAACTGAAACGAACGGTAAAGTTGCTTTGTGGGATCTCATGCTGTACACACGTCTTGGACGTGCGATGGCTCGATGAATCGGCTCGTGTGTGCTCTCCGATCTATGAGCGAGCGCACTGTTTAAAAGATGCGAAGGCAGAAGCTAAGTGGCAGTTTGATCTGGGGAAAACCATGTATGCCTTTACGCTGGAGCAGCGACAGCAATTATTCGCTGGCCACCAAGTTTTCATCACCAACCACAAATCCGTGCTACCACCAATGAAAGACCTGGCGAAGATCGTTGAGTGCGCCGGTGGGGTGGCCGTGATTAAGGGCAGTGCCGGTCCGAACGACTTGGTGATCACGACTGAATCAGCACTAGCCACGGCCTCGGTTCGGAAGGCACTGACACAGGCGAATCCGCAACGGATCTACTCCGCTGAGCTCATTTTGAGTGGCATCTTGCAGCAGCACATCGACTTTGACAAGAACCGCCTCGAACAGTCGAGTGGCGGTAGTCGCCGACGCAGATAAGACTAACTAATGAAAACTTCGCCTGGACTAAAGTTTTGAACGCCGCAAACATGGCGTTCAAAGCCTGAATCAACTCTGATGATATAACAAGGTACATACGTGTTGGCAAACGCCCCAAGATGAAGCAGCCGATGAGCTGATGAAATCCCACGCACAATGCTTTGACCGCGCGACACCCGACAAGTCACACGACACCGCAATGTGAGCCAGCGAGGGTATACTAGTGTCACGCTGACGCTGCCAGCACAAAGCGATTGCCAAACTCACATATTTCGCGTTTGACCCGGAACTCACATGTACAAGTCAAGTTGCCGTTGACACAATGAAATAACGCCTTTCGGAGATCTCACTTGATTAAAGTATAGGCTTGCTTCAAGTGCGCGGCTGTGTACCGCCGAATTTATTAGGCTAAGATGCAGCACCGCCTAGTTCATTCGAGTCGAGACTTTGCAACGCGCGAGGATTTCAGTTTGGACGTACTCGGCGTCCATGCTAGGGGCTCTAGGACGAGAGCTCTCGCTGCGGAGGAAGACCACTGAAGGCCAGACAGCAACATGTGAGTATTCGATCTTCGCCCCGTCTATTGTCCCCGGCTTTTTTGTTGCGCTATTGATACAGACTGAAGGACGGATGTCATGAAATCTAGTGCCGCAACAAGCTGTTAACCGGAGAGCTGACAGAATCTTACATCAAATTCTGGATGTAAACCCGTGAGCGATGTAGCTACGCAAATAGCCGTATTACACTTACTTCCCTACTGCCTACCTTTGCATTTCGATCCTTACACAGTCCTCGCAGCCTAAACCACATTCTTGTTTTCACCCCTCCCTGCCATGTCCGTAGAAAAAGGCCAAACAATTCTGGCTTACAAACGACAAGTAAGTCCATATTGTGGCAGTAGCTGCCCGAAAAGCCATCCACCACAGACCGTCGTCATCAGTTTTTTTTTCAGTGTCTTGCGCTCATTTGCGAAAACGCAGTGCCAGACACATGACTTCATCGCGATCAAGTTGCAGCGTTGGCTGCCTCCGCCCGCTGCAAATGCAGCAGCCGATGACTATCGGGCAAAAGTACCCGTACGGTTCAAGCAGCCGCCATCATCACTACTACCAGCCGCCTACGCCGCGTAAACAGCGCAGTCGCTCGTGTCTGCGCAAGGAGAGCGCGTTCACGTGTGGTGGCGCCTCGTGTGGCTCACGCCTGGACGAACTGTCCACGACCAAGATGATCACTGTCAGCTACTCGGCGTCGCCCAAGAAGACGCTCTCATTCGCTGACCAGCGTGGTGAGCACCTCGTGCTAGAGCGCGAGTTCTGCCCCAACGACGCGCCCGTGTGCTACTGCGACGTTCCTAGCGAGGTCACACTCAGCCGCTTGACGCGAAGACGCATCAGCAGTGTCGACAAGTGGATCGAAGAGACCGTGGCGCGTCAGCATCTGCTTTCCATGTGCGTCATCTCGCTGCTGGGCTGCGCTCTCCTCGGTCTCCGCCAGACTGCCAAGTAGGCACTCCGACACGGACATCACAGCTTCATGTACCAGTATTATTATTCGCTCATCACTTCATAGAAGTGCAATTGCACGAGCGACATCAACTTATTATTGTAATACACAAGCGTTGCAACAACGAGCATTCAGCCGCACGTTATTTCTGGCGCTTAGTGGCCCACGTCTTGCCGATGACAGGGAGTTCCAGGCGATGCTTATTCAGATGCACGCACTGCTGCAGAATACTGCTGAGAATCAACTCGGCAGAGTAGATCCGCTGCGGATTCGCGTGTGTCAATGCCTTCCGCACGGACGCCGTGCCCAGCGCTGCTTCACTTGAGATAACCAAGTCATTAGTCCCAGGCTTTCCTTTGGACGACGCCTTGCCACCCGCACACTCGACGATCTTCACCAGGTCTCTCACCGGTGGCAGCACGGACTTGTGGTTCGTGATAAATACGCTATAATCGGCAAACAGACGCTGGCGCTGCCCCACGGGCACGCCATACATAGTGTTTCTCAGATCGAACTGCCACTTGTCTTCCGCCTCCTCGTTGTGCAGGCAGTTCGCTTGCTCATCGGCCGCCACGCCGATCCGTGCGGACTCGTCTAGCCAGCGTTCCCCTAGAATATGCGTGCAGCACGATATACCACACAGCAGTTTCACTGTCCGCTTCAACTGGTTTTGAGGAGCAACCACATGTGTGGCCTTCTCGATGTTGCTCTCGTAGACAGCGCCAGCGATTGACTTAATCTTTTTCCGGATTGCAGGGGTGGGCTCCAGTCCCGTCAGAATGATGCGGATAGATCCACCTTCTGCTTGTGAGTTCGCCGATTCGCTTTCTGTGACTGATCGACTGCTTACCGCTCGCTTCCTGCCACGACTGGACGCAAGTACCTTGCGCTGGGAACGAGGTGTCGAATGGAGCGACGTAGACTCTTCATCGATCACGGCAACTTCAGCGGCCGGAGATTTTGGAGTGTCGTCGTTGCATTTCTCCGGTACATTCTGCTTCTCCAACGAAGTTCCGTGCTCCATACTGTGTGAAGATATTTTAGCTTCACTGTGTCGAAGCCGTTTTGCCTTCGCGTAGCTACCTTCACCAGGCTCACTGTGGTTCCGCTTGGAACTGCTTTGTGTCTTCTCTGGCGTCGATAGCGATCGTCGTATGCTTTTTGCGCTTTTTGCGTCTAGTGCAGATGAAATCTTTTACAGTTGCCTTCGAGTAGCTGGCACTCTTGGTTAGACGCAGTGCCAATCTGTCCTTCGATAAAGATTTTTCATTATTCGCTGCTACATACCTTTTTGCAGGCGATTCCTCTTTCGGTTCACCCTCGATCTCTGTCTCCCCACCACTACTATCCGAATCGTCACGAGTTGAAAGGGGTGGAGACGCTCGAAACGGGGTGCGAGGCTTATAGATTCTTTTCTTCACAACTTCCAGTTCTTTCTCTCTGTTTTGAAAAGAAGCAGCAATCGAAGACAGTCCAGCAACAGAACCATCCTGCTCCAACATGTCGTCCGACATGTCCGAATCCGCATCATCATCACTCTGTCCCATCGCAGCGCTACTACAGGATCGACCTGTTCCACTTGCTACAGACGCTATCGGTAGCGGCACTGCCTCCTCAAATATCTTTCGTTCCGGCTTCGGTGCTCCTAAACTCAAGAAATATTCCCATAGTCACACCATACCACTCAAAATCACTCAACATTTTCTCTCACCGTCCTGTTCCTCGGAGTTTGTCATGCGAATCTGCGTCTCTTCTTCATCTCCATCAAGGATTTCCTCTTGATAGGGTGTAGCAGCGACAAACACTGGTGCGAGATCCTCCTGAGGCTGGGTTGCCACTTCCGTCAACGCTTCCGTTGTTACTTGTGTCGCCTGGCTATCGCGTTGCGTTGGTTCTCCCTGCAGTTGCGACAACGCGGCACGCTTGCGGTGATTGGCGGTATGCCATTGCCCTGGTGAGTCGCGGAACCCCACGGGGGTCTCCTGTCCAGACGAATCCTCGTCGAACACGCATGTGGCCCCAGCCATGACGCTTCCACTCCTCGAATGGCTTTGGACAAAACGGAATGTTGCTAAAAGCAGGTAAACTATCTATTATTAAAGCAACTTAAGGAATAGAGGTCAGTAAAACGAAGTATTTGGAATTGAATTTGCCCATTTGTGTGACTTCCGATAACTACAACAAATTGCTGTGTCAACCCACGAACTAATCAAGCGAAATTGATATAGTCGGTAACATCCGTACATACATTCCACCAAAATCTTGAACGATAACGACAAACCATACTTACAACTGCAGGTGCTTGCTTCCATGATGAAATTCTTGCGGCGACATTTATCCAACCTACCCAGATCAACTTGAGGAAAGACCTTATACACACCAGACATTATTTCGGTCGGCCTGGTGGTAAATAATATTTATGGACGAGCGTCGGTGAAAAACGATAAATCTGTGAGAATTTCGGATCAGTACGATACGATTCCAATACATTCGTGAACCAGAAGCTCGGGACCGCACCCTGGAGCAGGGACTGCGAGAATTCTTCTGACATGAAGGAATGCGATCAGAACACAACGATTCTACTCGACCAGGATACACTGTCGTTAAAGATTAGTGAAGCGAATACTTCAAGCGCGTCGGAAGGACTTCCTTTGTTGAATTTAAGTATTCTGAAGCATGACCAGCATCGACCTCAGAAGTGTGACCGGTATGCCAACATCACACCAGAAGTATTTCCAGTAAGCAAGACAGGAAAAAGCGATGACAATCAAAAGACACATTTATCGTGCAAGCACCGTATTGCCCACAACGCCGCAAAAAATTGCTCAAAAGCCAAAAGATGGGCTTGTGATGTGGACAGTGAAGAGAGTCTGCTGCCTAATATTGTTCTAAGACCTACTGCATTATCTTCTCAAAAGTTAAGCCCACCAGTGCTACGAAAAATATATCCCCGTCGAACGTGGAACGGAGCTTTGAAGCCGCAACAGGGATATGACTTTCGAAGCACACTGCAACGACGAGTCTCGAGCTCCGATGATACCATTTTGACATTTGAAGCAACGGAAACGATTCTTTTGGCAGAAATCGATTCAGATGAGCGTTGTGCAAGTTTCCTTCGTGAAAGAGCACCGCGACAGACACTTGTGTCACATCCTGATAGAGATCACTCTTCTCAGATTCAGTACAAGCTTCGTGATTTGGACCGAAAAATTCATCAGATGAATAGCTCAGGTCCCGAGAGAATCGCAGAACTGGGAGGTGGGCCTAGTCATTTTATTGCTCCTGGTGCGCAATATGAGTTTGGAAAAACGGCACAGAAGTCTGGACATGACGAAGACCAGCACTCAAAGCTGCCAGATCAACAAAAGTCAAAATCGAGGAAGTTTTTGTCAGTAGCGGCAGTCGTAATTCAGTGCGCCTTTCGAGCATTCCGAGCGCGTCGCCAACTCGTTGGTCTGCTAGCGAAAACTTACCAGCGCGTGTTAAGCCCTGATAACAACCAATATTTCTACTACAACCGCATCACCGGCCTAAGTCAGTGGGAGGCTCCGTTGTTGTTGCATCGCTGTCATTATTCACTTGACGCCAACCAAAAGTCAACAGCAACTCTTGTAAACCCCACCACAAACATCGACACTACACTAAATGCAGCTGCGAAGGTTATTCAAATCATGTTCCGACAACGAGCTTTGAGAGTATTCATGCAAGACCTCAAACTTGGCAACCTCGAAAAGGTCTTTGACGCTGGATTCGGGGCCTGGTATTACTTTAACTCGCGCACGAATCACAGCTTTTGGGGAAACGTTCACCACGTTAAACTCACAGCGGCAAATTCTGCCATTTACCATCGGCATCAATCGAGCTAATAACCACTCGAGGGCACGAAGACACTGCGTTTGTAGTCGATTTATTTTTCTTTTCATTCGTTTACGCTTCTCCCCTGTGGTAAAGTGGCGTACGGCCCGTCCGCTTTCCCATACAGAAAACTTACCTATCTCGTTTCAGCCTCTATGCCTTCTTGACGACGTCGGGATGTAGGGGCGACACGATCCGCTTAGTATCGCAGCCAGTACGAGCGACGACGGATGAAGTTGTAGTCCGGCAGCTCGTGGATAGGGCCAGTAGCAGCCAGGGCGTGTTCCTTGTCGTTGATGACCTCGTCAGCCGTCTTGCGGACAGCAGCGGCATCCACAGCGTCAATGCGAGCAAAGATCTCTGCGGGGGTCATGCGGCGACCGTACGTCAGCATTTGACGACCAATGTCTTCGCAGATAGGCGACGAGCCATCGAGCTGCATCAGCATGTTGGCCTTCAGCTGCGTCTTGGCACGCTCAACCTCCTCGTCAGTGGTCTTATGCACAAGGCGCACCAGCGCCTCCATCGTGTACCAAGTCAGGTCGTTCAACTTGTACTTGTCAGCGACAGCGTACACACCGAACAGACCGGTGTCCTGGTAGCACGTGTTGAAAGACATGTACGAGTGAGCAAGCTCCTTCTCAGCGACCACCTGTCCCAACTTAGACGACATGTTCATGCCAGCACCTGAGGTGCGGTCCCAGCTGCCGAGCAGCGTCTGCATGATCAGCAGGGGGAACGAGTGCTCGCTGGTCCAACTGAAGCCCTCGAACGCAATGGCAACGTGGGCCAGAGGCATGCTGTCGTCCTTAACGCGGACATCCGATCCGACGAAACGCACAGGCTCAAGCGTGGGGGCCACAGCGGGGGTAGTGGGCAGGTCACCGAACGACTTCTGGGCCAGCTCCACCAGCTGTGAGTGGTCTACAGCACCAGCACCGGCAATCACCATGCGCGGGGCCGTGTAGTGCGTGGCAATGTAGTCCTGCAGGTCCGACTTCTTGAGGTTGCGGATCTAGAGTCGCATCAAGATAAATCATAACAGTCAGTCCAACATTCATAGCACACTGCAATCTTCCCGACGTACGTTCTCAATGGGTCCTAGAATGGTGCGGCCGAGACCGTTGCCCATGAAAGCAGTTTCGTGCAGGCGGTCGAACACAACCTCTTCCTGCTGCTTGTTAACTTCCTCCATCTCACGCAAGATGACATCACGCTCACGCTCGATGGCAGCCTCATCCAGCTTCGAGTTCTGCAGGATGTCACTGAGGATGTCCATAGCACGAGGCACGTCCTTCTTGAAGACCTTGGCGTAGTACACGGTCTGCTCACGGCTCGTGTAGGCGTTCAGGTGGCCACCCATGTTCTCAATCTCGAGCTCCAGTTGCTGCTGCGTACGCTTGCTCGTGCCCTTAAACGCCATGTGCTCCAGGAAGTGGGCGGCGCCGTTGTTCTTTGCTGTCTCGTAGCGGGAGCCAGCGCCGATCCACACGCCCACAGTGGCCGTCTCGCCGTGCGAGCCCTCGGAGGCCACACGCAGACCACTGGGCAGCGTCGTCACCTCGGTGGCAGGCGCGTTCAGCACGTACGATGGGTAGTTGGACACGGCGGCCGCCACCGACGACTGCGCGCGGGTGAGCGGCTGACGCACGAGGCTCAGCTTGGACATCATCTTCCTGACTTCTGGGGGGCGCTTCCAGGCTACGAATGGGAGACCACCAGTATGCGCTCGAGACCCCACGTTTGGCAGCGACGATTTCCGATTTTCGAGACCGAAATTCGCAAAAGTAGAGATGCATGGGCGCATAGACGATGGTCACCTTAGTTCTTGGCCCTTCACCTCCAGCAATAGTGAATACAAGCTGCGGAGTTGAGCACAAGGATACGGGATGGGAAGAAGCAGACGTATTATCGTAATGAGCTGTTTAGAGACAGTAGATAAGTAATAATGCAGATGAATGCTGGAGATTCTGGTGGTGTTGCCATTTTCACACAGAGGAAGTGTAAGGCAACTAGATAAACACCTCCGATATGCATGTGTATATCCGTCGGTGCATATCTTCCGAAATGAAGAGCAATTGGACGTGTTTGTTGATCCCGAGCGACACGCTTGGTTTGTGGCTATTCAGGCTTACTCATCGACAAGAGGAGATTTTCGGACAAGCAAAAACCTATCGCTTTAGGTGAATTGATTCCATCGTCTTGGAGCTCCAAAGAACAGTCGAGGATTGCAACCACAGTCGAGTGTTGCAACCACAACGTGGTTTGTGTATTGTCGATATCGGTCTCAAGGACAAAACCCAATTTTTGCGAATAGTGCGTGATTTCTTAACGCAGCGAGAGGCTGTAGCTAGAACAAGCATACGCAACTACCCTATCCTTAGCAACAGGATGTTGCTCCATTGCCGTCAGCAGTACATTGTACTTGTAGTGTGCTTCGGTTGGATGCCAATCAGTACGGTTCGACTGATAAAGAATCAGAAGGAATCAGATTATCAGATTATGTAGCTATCCATCCTCTGAGTTGACGATTTCTTTTGCTGATGGGATCTGCTGCGGAAACCCGCGCAGGTATTCGCGTGTGCGCGCGCTTCCGGCCGCAGAACAAACTCGAGCAGAAACACCAATCCGTCGAGTGTGTGCGTCTAGAAGACGACACAGCTGCCCATGTGCACAGCGAGGCACGCGGCGTGTCGGATAATCACAGTTTTACCTTCGATCAAGTGTTCGGCACGAAATCTTCGCAGTTGCACGTGTACGAAGCGACGGCCAAGCCGTTGGTGGAGTCCGCTCTGCGTGGCTACAACTGCACATGCTTCGTCTACGGCCAGACGGGGTCGGGCAAAACCTTCTCAATGGAAGGCGTGCCAGGAGATAAGGACTACGAGGGTATCATCCCCCGCGTCATGAGCGACATCTTCGACGGCATCCAGAACATGCAGGCGGATCTCGAATTTATCGTGCGAGTGTCGTACGTTGAGATTTACATGGAGAAAATTCGCGATCTACTAAAACCTTCTTCGACGAATTTAAATGTGCGTGAGAGTCGTGACCGAGGCGTGTGGATTGCGGGTGCAACGGAGGTTTGTTGTGCTTCAGTGGAAGAGATGCAATCTGTGATGCGACTGGGTGGAGCAAACCGAGTCATTTCATCAACACGGATGAACAACGAATCCAGTCGAAGCCACTCTGTCTTCATCATTACTATTGAGCAACGAAATACGACCACAGGCTCCTTGAAGAGTGGAAAGTTGTTCTTAGTGGACTTGGCAGGGTCGGAGAAAGTGGGGAAGACTCATGCTCGAGGACAGACACTCAAAGAGGCACAACACATTAATAAATCGCTTAGTGCGTTGGGAAGTGTTATGAACGCTTTGACAAGTGGAAATGCCAATACGCACATTCCATATCGTGACTCCAAATTGACTCGACTATTGCAAGACTCACTTGGAGGTAATTCCGAGACGACTCTTCTAGTATGTGCTAGCTCAAGTAGCTATAACAGCGAAGAGACGATATCCACTCTACGATTCGGCACACGTGCAAAGAGCATCAAGAATAAGCCAAAGGTTAACGAAGAACGAACCGTGGCAGAATACAAGATTCTTGTCGCTGAAAAGGAGAAACGTATTGCCAATTTGGAAGCCCTCCTCCGCGAATCCAAAAGGGATGACTTAGATGAACCTGTAGTGTCTACATTAGAAGAAAAGTTGAAATTTTTTGCGACAAAAGTGGAGGAACTGGAAGACGAACAAGCATCCAAGACAGCAGAGTTCTCCAGTCTGGAAGAGCGGTGTATCGAGTTAGAGGGGAAAAACAAGGATCTCGAGCAAAAAGAGCGAGATGTCTCTTCAATCATTAGCAGAAACGAAGATTTCAAGAAAAGGCTAGCATTCCTGGAAAATGAACTGGAGGCAAAGGCAAAGGAATGCGACGAGCTGAATCAAATGCTAGCGAGGCGTCAAAAACATGCTAACACTGCCGAGGCACCTCCGGTGTCAACAGCAAAAGCGGTGGATAGTGGTATGTTGATACCGGGAAAGATTAATGAAGACGGTGAGATGAATTTTAAAGAGATGGATTCAGAAGTAGTCATCGCATCTTCAGTGCCAGTGATGGTGGACCGTTCACGTGCTACTAGCTCAGTTCTAGAAAACGAGCTTCTCCGCCAGCAGCTCACCGCTAAGACGCTGGAACTGAAAAATTGCAAGCAGCGCGTTGATGACCTCACAAAGGAGTTGGCTAACTGCCGTAGTGAAAATGACACTCAGATAGAGTCACTACAAGAAAAGCTACGTGAAATTGATGCCCGTGTCCGTGGGTTTGAAGACCAGGCACCACAATTGGACTCCCTCGCCACAAAAACGAAAATGCTGCGTTCTGTTCGAGGTGGTAGTCAGCCCACTCCATTGGTTAGCAGATCGAATTCGCACACACGACCTAATAGTCGGCATCAAGACGATACTGAGTCTTCAAAATCTCACAGCGACTGGAAATTGGATGATGAGGTGTTTCCAGTTGCACCGATCGACATGGAATCTGAGGTTGTCAAGCGATTAATTCGGGGCATGCCCGAACGAGGCCGAGCGAAGATTTCAAAATGGTTGGGCTTCGTGCTAGAAGGACGGGATATTCGATCAAACTTTCACCCGGAGATTTCAATTGAAGGCATCAGCGAAGAGAAAAATCGCGATATGAGACGATTGATCGTACCGCTACTGAAGAACCGCCACGACCTGAAGGTGCAATCCTACGTCCGCACGCGTTACGTTCGAGTCTCAGACTTGAAAATCAGCCTTGATCACAAGCATAAGGATGAAGTGCAACTTGAAGGCACATATGGTGAATCCGCTAGTGACGACGGAACTGCTGATGGCACTTCTGCGGCTCTGTGGGCTAAAGACCATCTTTTCTATGGCCCAAAGAGCGACGCTTCCAGCCCGTCGGTGCTCCACACAAGCCGAGTGCTGGATCCGACGAAAGACCGGTTTACGTCTGAGCCTGTAGACTTGAGTGCTAGCGTTACTGAGTCCATCTCAATGTTGGAAACACCCCACAGTGCTCCGATGCTACGTCGTCGACCGTCGCTCCCGTTTGATGCCTTTGGTGCTCCTAGATCCAGTTCGAGCAGCGGTGGAGTGTTTAGTCGATTGCGTTCAAAGGCGGGTGCAGGGTTGCTTGGCGACGTTAAAACCCGTCTTAATGTCCGCTACCACAAGAAGCACGTTCATGAAAATGCTTTGTGCTATGGTTGCGGCATGAGTCCCATCGTCGGTGGAAAGTGGAAATGTAATGTTTGTGATGGATACGAGCTGTGTGATGCTTGCTACGCTGCAGGGGTTCACGGATTCGAGTTTAGTAATGAGCTGTGTCGCCGCGTCGAGCAACGCGCAGTGCAGAAGTATCGCCTTCTTGGCGAGTACCCGGAGCTCTTGGAACTATTCCGTCATCATATATGCCATGACAACGTCATTCAGTTTCGGCGCGTCGTGGAGTGGCTTTGCGCGATAGTGTCGGGATCACGCTCGCAACAGATCTATCATAAGATGATCGTTAAAAGTGGACTGCATCCCGATATTCGAGCGCGGTTAGTAGCACAGCTTGGTGCGCTATCTAGTGAGCGCATCGACATTTCACTGAAGACGGAATGGTTTGTGGAGAAAACACCTGAAGAAGAAGCTGATTCAGACGGAGATGAAGACCAGATGGAATCTCCGCCCGTGGAACTGGATGGAGACAAGCTCTCGCCAACGAAGCCCTTCACGCCATCAAGCGTTCAACTGGAGACGTTGCGCATGTATTTGATGGACGCGTCTAGCTCAAATCATGACAGCGAACTTGGAGCGCCGGCTGCTCTATCGGACTTACTAGCTCCGTCCGCTAACACGGATGCCGACGCTGCGCCGCCAACCTTGAGACGAACGGTGAGCACAGAGGCGTCTACAACCGAGCAAGTGGATCAGTTGTCAAACATGCGCCGTCAGCAATCTTTGGACCTGGCAACGTATGACGGCCAGCCAGTCAAGTCAGTCACGCGGCTAAACATGTAAGAGCGTGGTTATGTGTGCGCTTTAAAAATGATGAACGTCAGCTTGATTGTTAAGTCTACCAAATGTGACGCGTCAAAGCCCGTCACATTTCGCTGGTACCACCAGCGCTTCTTTAGTGAAGCGCACGGTACAAGCATTGCGCCAAGCTCTCCGCTCGAGGAATGTGTCATTTCATGACTCATATTCTCTGTGATGTCTGCTTGGATGCTCACTACAAATCATCCGCACGAATCACGTATGTCTGCTTCGTTGATTCGCTTCGCTTCGAATGCGGAAGCATGTATGTGGACTCCAGCAGCATCACAGCAGCGCTACTGAGCTAATACTCTTCGCTCGTGCAAGCACATTCCTACGCTAATCATAATTATCAACGAGCTATCTTCTGTACGAACTGTCGTCAAGGAACTGATACATTAACCGGCACTCTGCCTTCCTAGCTCATATCTCGTTTTATTCCTCCGAGACGCTGAGCCGACAACAATATAGAGAGCGGGTCGATCGAGAGCGAAACGAAACCCTCAACTTCGGCAGCACAGGATACAGACGCTCGGTGAGCTGGATACGCAGCGCTCAGCGGCTGGCCTTGCTGCACTCCGCCACGAACTGGCGCTGCTGCGTGGAGAGCCCCCACACGGGCGCGCCCCGGATGAGCAGACGCTGGATGAGCGTTTCCTCCTCGCTGGCGATCTGCGCCAGCGCCTTCTTCTGCTCCTCAGCGGCAAGAGACGTCTTTTGCGTCTCCCACTGCTTCATGAGCTGCTGCAGCTTGGTGAGGTCCTGCGGCTCGGCGCGAGCGCCGGGGCTGAACTTGGAGTTGGCCTCCGACCGCGTCTTGGCCGAGCCGTAGAATCCGCCCTGGCCCTCGGAAGGCTGGCCGCCCGAGTACGTCGTGAGCGCGCGCGCAGAGCGCATGTGGCCGGCGGAGACAGCGCGACTGCAGGTCTTGAGCATAGCGGATTGCATCGAGTAGAAGTGGAGATTGATACGAAGCGGCAAAAGCGGAAATGGCGAGTGGCCGTTACTGACGTTTACAAGATTCTGGTTCGATGGGATGACGCTGTATGTTCCTGTAACAGCGGATTTAGAACCAGCCTATGACGCAGCATTTCTAACCTTGCTAAGTACGTTTGATACAAACCGCAGGAGAAAAGATTAGAAACTCGTTTCTGATCTTAGAAACGTAGCAGACAGAACACACAAGCCTGGTTCTATCTAGAATCTGGCCAATCACAAATGCTAAAATCTGGCCAATCATGAACGTCCAACACTGCCCACGTCGACGCCCTTTGAACAAAGTGACGCATCCCACTTGCGCTTGTCTCACTTGTGTGCCAGACCTCAGTTAAGCAGTACCGTCATTCGTTGGATTAATGCCAATTGAAGTATGCTGTCGAGGAATCTCGTGGCGCTCACTGTGATACCAGCCTTGGCAGTGATTGCGGCCGTCTGGACGTCGCCTTATTGGCTGCTGCAGCGACTCGGCTACGGCGATATCGGATTTGCTAGCGCGAACGCGTCTGTAGTGCTGGTGGACAAGTATGAGAGTGAAATCGTGACGATCGCTTTGCATCCACTGCTGGTTGCTGCGTCTGTAGACGCTAAATGTCCAGATTTCCAACTAATCGAAGAAAGCTTGACGCATGTGGAGTTGGTGTTGGGGCGGGAGCAGCAGCTACGGGACCAGAATCAAGTCTTCTTCATGCTAAACGGGCAGAACGAGGGGATCTATTTGCGCTGGATCCGAGATCAGGACAAGGAAGCGTGTCTCTTGGAGCTGGCACAGACGGCAGCATTGCACCTGGCAGTGGACCCGGAGCGGCTGGCCAATGGTCTGAAGCTCTTTTCCATCGACGGCTTGCCGATCCTCACGGCAGACGAGTTGAATTCCTTGCGTATTGCGCATGTACTGCTGGACGGACAGCTCTGGGTCTGGCCTGGAATCAAGGTGGGCTACGTACGTGAGATTGAGGGCTGCACTGTCACGACACAATCACTTCAGCCGAAAGTGTTCACAGTGGAAGGGTTCTTTACGCAGGAGGAAGCTGATATAATTATTGCCGAGGGCATTGATCACCTTTCTCTATCTTTAGTGGACAGCACCGACGCAAAGAATGGATACCACGCGGACCGCACTAGCTTCACGGCGTTTCTTAATGACACCAACTTCACGCGAGACTTTCGCGTGCGATCGGCCCGTCTTGCTCGACTGCCATCTCCGGGCTATACCGAGAGGATGCAGCTTGTACGTTATGAAGCAGGTCAATTTTTCCGCAAACACGAGGATTACTTTGACTCAAAAGTGTTCCTTCCAAATGTGTTGTTGGCCCCAAGCCAGTTTGAGGCATGGATTGAATGGGCTTCGGCCAAAATCGAGAGGATTTACCAGGAACATGGTGACACCATTATTCCCGTTGAATTCTTGCCTGGAGGCTCGATGTTCCCTGACATAGAGAACACATTGACATTTCATCATGCACTACTGAAAGGGTTCGTGGAAGATGCTGAAGTAAGTAACTTCTTCTGGGAACACGCAGACTTGGAGTGGCGAGATTGGATTAACGAAAATCTTGAACGGGAAGCAAATGATATCATGGGACCGATTTTGGAGAGTAAAGGCTACATGCTGCCTTTTATCATAGCTTCATGGGAGAAGCGTGCTGGGTTGCCTGAGCTTGTATATACTTTTCCCAAACCACCAATTAGTAGCATTTCGCATTACTTCCGATGGATCCGTTGTGCGAAAGAGCGTGTGCAAAAATTGATGGATACGCAAGCGGACGCTGTTCCAAGCCGTGTGAGACCCGAAGGTAAAGATTACCCGACATTTTACATGAGCTTTCAGAATCGCTTGGTGAACCACATCCTCGAAGATTACACTCAAGATTTCCTGGTTGAGACGCTCTCCAAGGGCCTATACGCATGGCTAGTTGAAAACAAAGAAAACGATGATGTTTTGCTGGAGTTGCTACGTAACAGTGCTGCTGCATTCAACCTGACAGTGGAATCTTGGACCAAGCGTGCTGGCGATCTGTTCGCCTACGAGAAACCAAAGTACCTGCACCACTTTGAGCCAAATCGATTCGTGACATTGTTCCTGTATTTAAATGAATGCCACGAAGGTGGTGAGACGGTATTTCCGTATTCAAAGGAGCGTCTGGTGACTGGAATCGAGCGGAAAGGCATGGCAGAGTGTTCCGATGGTCTTGCAGTACCACCTGTGAAGCTCACAGCATCGTTGTTTTACTCCCAAACACCAATGAACGATGTGGACCCAACAAGTCTTCATGGCGGGTGTCCTCCAACAACAGGCGTCAAATGTACGTCTGTCTTGCTGTATCTGTTTGGGCCACGACTTCAACTAACCAAAAAATTGTCGCTTTGCTCTTGTAGTTGGAGCTAACTCGTTCATGTGGAATGCCGACGCTGACGAAGGCGCCAATGCATGGGGCATGGCAGAAGACTATAAAGCATCGACGCAGTAGCAGTAGCAATACTTGCTCGCCATATTCCACTGTTAATACGCTAATTTAGGCATAAAATACGAAATCCCAGCAACCTGGCATAACTAAAAAAACGTATCGGGCACCCTTCACGTGACACCATGGGGCACACGGCGAGCGTGAATCGGCAGCGACGCAGCTCGACAGGGACGTTGTATGGGGAACCCGCAGGTGCAGCTACAGCGCCGCGTGGGAGCTACACACCGGCGCAGATGCAGGCACTATATCTCAGTAGGGGTCGACCGGACATGGCGTTCATGTCCAATCAAACACGCACACCCGTCGATGTCCCCGAGCTACAACAAACGTGTACAGTTAAGAACCACGTGAACCTTAAGAAGACTAGTCTTAAATTGCAGCAGTCGCCTACGGAGCCATTGCAGTACGGACTGGAATTCTTGTTCGATGCCACCAAGCCATGTCGGATTAGTGTGTATTTGGTGGCAGCGGAGACCATTGATACCGAAACTGGCGGCTCCAGCTTTGGCTTGGTCCATGCAGACAAGATCCCGGTGCTGACACAGCACTTTTCTTCGGGTTTGGGGCAGAACTTTGTGCTCAAAGAGAGTATGAAGGAAGAGGAGGCAGAGAGGGAGGACCACGAAAAACATGAGCAGTTTACGCCGCTCTTGGACTTCTCATCGTACGACTCCGACGAACTGGTGTATAAGGCAGGCACGACACAGTTTCCGTTGATCATTGTGCTGGAAGTCTCTTCGGATCGTAAGTATGCATTGGTAAGCACATCAGTTCGTTGGCATCTTATTGCTGGTTGCTATGTTGTTGACAGGGAAACACCCACAATCTCAATCGACATTCTGCACATTCGTCAAGAAAGGAGAAGACTTGTGGGATATCAAAATGCTCAAGCAAAAAATCCTGGTATTTTCCAGTTATGGATAGGCATACGAACTCGGCAGTACTGACTCTTGTGCTTGTTTAATCGAGTAGGTGGACGGACTGACGTACGAATTACAGGAGATCTATGGCATTGATGGCTCGGTAGCAGCAGCGCCTAAGACAGAGCGTAGCGGTGCAGCTGGAGATGGCCAAGCTGACACGACTCAAACTGCTAAGGATGAGATTGAAAATCCTGAAGGCGCAGAGTGCATCATCTGCATGTGCGAACCGCGCAATACTACAGTTTTGCCTTGTCGGCACATGTGCCTCTGCAGCGAATGCGCTGAAGCATTGCGGAAGAGCTCCAGTACATGTCCAATTTGCCGAACGCCAGTTGAAGCCTTGCTTCAGATTCGTGTTGAGGCAAAGGAGACAACGACGACGGAAATTGACGACGATAAGTCCGAAGTAGAAGATGTCAAGTGATAACCTAAGGACCCTGGACCAAATTGTTTTTAGGGAACTTTGCATGTGCAGTTCACACTTCACCACTCACAGCCCGAGCTACTACCCACAGTATGAGTTACTGGTGACTTCAACTTCACTAATCAAGGATTGACGCTGAAGCACTATTATACCTGGAAGCATAACGAAAGAATTCATCAAATTATCTCATCCTTATCCTCTCGTTGCGTGCATGGACCACAGGAATCAAAAGTTACCCCTCGGCTTCCGTCCCTGGTCAGCCCTTCACACATTGATCGGACACTCTATCTGTGCAGACCTTGTCTTTGCTGGTGACACGTTTGCCGCTTACGGTCCTGCAGCTGGGTACCGCGCGCTTGTTTTTTTCTTGGCGTTTTTGGTTGATTATCTTGTACAAATACTAATGGCGCCCGACGGTGCGTGCTTGCGGTGAAAAAAATCGACAAAAGGCGTTCGGTCGCTCGTTCGCTAAGTTTGCGCCCTTCATTGTCGATTAGTTACAGCAAAACACATGCAGATAATACGTTACTGTCGCACCGCACCCCCCCCCGCTGCCCTGGCCTGTGCTCGTGTTCCGTCTCGCAGACTAGATCAAACTGATGCCGTGCTCTTCAAACCCCCGCGCTGGTTTGGGGCTGCCTGACAACAGCTAATTGTTCTTCCTCCACATTCCCTTCATCTGAAAAAATCCAGAAACAGCCAAGTCAATTAGAGAAATTAACACCGGGTGAACTTACCAGGTTCAGACCTTTCTTATAGAGAGTTGACTTACCAAGTTGGCGACTTGTTCGGGGGCGTCACGGAGTCGGTTTGACGTCGACGGAGTCGAGCTGACATCACCCGTTGGGCCATAGTAAGGGCTGCCCTGGCCTTTGGCAGGATAGCCACGCTGAGATCTTGTCTGCGGAACCTCCTCTGCAGCAACTTTCGCATTCAGGTCACCTGAACCGGCACGACTTGGGGGGCTCCCGCCGCTGCCTCGTTTAGGACTCTGTGGTCCACCGTGACCAAAGTTGTTGTCTGCGCTGGAATTAGAGTCATCAGACGTTGTAGGAGATCCGACCTTGGCCGCGTTATACGACAACTTGCGCGTCATCATTTCTACCATTTGCTCCCGCTTCTTCAATTCACTTTCGCGACGCATATAGTCCACCTCCAGCTCTGTAGGAGATGAATAGATATTCTGTTAGATCTACAGCACATAATTGTACGTAATAACTGATCCACATACCTTTCAGCTTTTTCTCACGAGCCATTAAAGCTGCCTCCTGTCGGCGCAGGTCTTCCTCAATGCCCAACAGCTCCTTCATTTTCTGGTTGTAGGATGTCTGCAGGTTCTGGTCAGCGGCTGGCTGTGGGTTACTAGCCGCAGCGTACGCACGTAATCTCTGCTGCAACTGTGGTACACGCTCCAAGTCCTCAATTCGCGGTCGTCGAGAGCGTTGTCTGTGGAGCATCCATCGAATGACCTGGAACAGACCCTCCGAGTACTGCGACGGGATACGGGTGAACTTGCCTGCATTAATCTTTTTCGCCAGTGCGAGCTGATTCGTCGCATCGAACGGAGGGCATAGAGTAGCCATCTCGTACAGCAAACAACCCAGCGCCCAAATGTCCGAACGGTCGTCATAGGTCATCTCGTTCACCATCTCAGGACTCATGTAGTAGGGGGTACCGACGTTCGTCTGGGCGAAACGAGACTCACTGCTTAGTTCCTTGGCAAGACCGAAGTCACCGAGCTTGGCATTGTTCTATGGGAAAATAAAGTGCAAACCTGTCAGACACGCATACACAGCTACGCAATACGACAGGAACAACAGTATAAAACGGCTTCGTACGTTGGAGTCTAGGAAAATGTTGCCAGGCTTGATGTCACGGTGAAGAATAGGTCGAATAGCGTTTCCTTCGCGGTGACGATGACACTCTTTAAGTGCGAGGAAGATGTGCGTGAAAATGTGCCAGATGAAGCCTTCTTCGATGTAGGACCTGTCATCAAAAAAATCATCCACAAAAGTCAGAAATCACCGGGAGAATCAACAATGATACATGCTGTTGCTCCACGATCGGCATCATGAATAGCGTACCCCTCCCGTTTCTTCCTCTTGATGAACTGTCCGAGGTCACCTCCCTCGCAGTATTCCATGACAATGTAGATCTTGGTGGCCTGCTTGTCGATCACACGGTCCAGATAGCGGACAATGTGAGGGTGGCGTAGCTCCCTCAAAATGTTCACCTGCAGTAATTACCCATAAAGTCAGCCCCTTCCATCTCGTAAACAACCGAGTCTTCAACGCACCTCGCTGACGATGAGTTGCTTCTCCTTTTCACTCATGGCGCCATAGTTGACTTCTTTCCACACCAGCATCTATTTAGCATCATATTCACGTCAGTATAAAGTCTGGAGGGTCCCTGAATGTCCTGAGTGTCCTGTTCTGGTCGCTGCGTCTCACCTTACGGTCGGCCTTGCGCACGATCTGCGTGACGACGCCGAACGAGCCCTTGCCGATGATGCGGACCTGCTCGTACGCGTCCATGGTGGCTGACTAGCGACTAGATGAGGCTGTGGGGATGTCCTTGTTCGATTGAAGAGGGAGGTGTGCCTGGTAACGCGAGAGTCGAGAGCGAGGCGACAGACTGATCAGTCGCGGGACTTCTCTCCTCTCCGCTGTTCTTCGGTTTGTGGAGCAACTTATCGCCACGGCAAACGCCAGCCAACTCTCCCCCTTTTCTGACTCCCATGAAGTCAAAATTGCTCCCCTTTTCCACGCGCTATACTGAAATCAAATGTCAAATCGAAGCGAGGAAATGTGGCTAATTACCGAGGCAAAGGCCTATCCCTCATTTGCCTAGAGAAATATTCAGGCATGTACTTAAGTATGTCATAGCACCAAAGTGATGGGTGCGTGCACTGACCGCCGATATCTCTTGGTGGAAAACGCAAGTGGAACACGTCGAAGTGGTGCCATTACGATTGATCTAACGTTTCCTGTCGTTTCAGTGAGTTTACAACGCCACACTGGCACTGTACTGCGTGACGGTTTGGTTTGACTTCCGGGATTCATTTCTCGGTATAGGCAAGTCAGTTCAAAAAGCCAGCATCGTTATCGTACAGAGCCAACACAACCAAGGCGGAAGAGAAAGTCGAGATCGTGCATTTCAGGTTGTTGTTGTTGCTGCAGACAATCGCTGCTTCATGCTCTGAGCACGTACACATATGTCGATTTGAAGTCGATAATCCTTTGCTTGTCTTTCGGTTCGCTGGTTGAAGATCAAAGTGAGCCGAAATGGCTACACACCTTGAATGTTGCTCATGCAATTAATGCTCGGCGGCCAGGAGCGCTTCATGATCAAGTGCGTCCTCGTCAAGCATGAGCGACACCCGTCTCTTCTTGGCATTCGTGTGGTTCAGGATAGACCCGTTCTGGTAGTCTACCACATTGAGGGCGATACCCACGAGGCTGCCTAGCACACCAAATGACACGAACAGCAGCTCCACCCCCGGAATGTATCGGTCGTCGTGGTTGAATTCAGCTGCCACCGCTAGCGGGAACAGTGCGAGCCCGATGTTCTGGAAGATATGCGCGCAACAAACGTTTAGAATCAAGTAGTATCTGTGAGCAACAATGCTCTTCTGGAGCGGTACTAGCGAACTGGGTGCGTACCTGGATAGCAGTGATCGCTCCGTATGCAGTTCCAACGTGCTTTGCCTCGACCACATCTACATAGTCCAAGGGATATCATTAGAGTCCTGAAGCTCATATGAGGCTTTCATCAGCACGTGGCCACTTACATGGCACGGAAGGCCACAGTGCTGCTGCAAACACACTGTAGGCGACACCTTGCAGTACTAGCGGCACGTAGAGTGTTACTTGAGTTAACCCAAGCATGACGTGGACTGCAGTCAGAGCGAGGGGTGCCACCAACGCCAAAAAGGCGCGGAGGCCGATACGGTCAACCACGAACCCGAGGAATGGCGAAATGACGGCGCTGATAATATACGGGATCGACATTGGCGTCGCAGCCTTCTGAGCTGCGTCCGTTTTCGTGGCACAGTACGTCCTTGTCAGCGGCCCAAACTGCCACGCTTCATCGTCACAATTAATCTTGTCGCCAAGAATCAGTGGAGGTGAAGTCGAACAATTCCACTGGTCCTGTGGTTCCTTGATCGTGCAATTCGCCGACAGAAGGGGGAGTGGCCATCCGTAGGGAGGGGCACTAGGACACCCCGGAACAATGTACTGACAATCGATTACAGTATCATATAGTCCCTCTCCGCATCTTCGGCATGGCTCGGGAGGCTCCTTGAAAAAGTCGCGCTCCATAAGAAGACTGCTGGCAACGTTGTTGAAGGGGATGACACAACCGTAGACCACCAAACAGCTCAGCGCCAATAGCCAAAATGCTGGTCGAAAATGCTTGATATCACTAAAATGAATGCTCTCAGCAGCCGCCCCTACCTCTTTCAGATTCTCTTTCGTCAGTTTCTCTGCTCTTTTGTCGATGGGAATCACCAGCAACACCATGAAAGTGGACGCTAGACACATGATAACACCCACCCACAGCGCCGTCGACACGCTTGACGCTTGGGCGACCACCGGACTCAGCTCATTGTTTATGACGCTTCCCAGTCTCGCAACGCTAAGGTTGATGCCCAATGCGAGAGCAAGTTCGCTGTTCTTAAACCACGAGGCGACGAGCGTTCCCTGAGCCACACCCAAGCTTTCACCACCGAAACCGAATACCACTCGACCAAACTAATACATCGAAAAAGAAACGTCATTCTCTCGTTTAACATCAATGGACCCAGCAAATTTTGTCTCACCAGCATCATGTTGAAGCTCGAGAGCGAGCAGCCCGTTGCAAAGATCAACTGTCCCGCCAGAATCGCCGTCGAAAAAGCGAACAGCATCACACGCGCACCGAATCGATCCACCAACACGCCACCAAAGAATGGTAGCAAGATGTTGGGGATCGAGTACAATGTGTACAGCAGATTCTACATTAAAAACATGCAATAACAATTATTATCCGTTAATTGCAACTCATTCCGGGAATATTTTGATACTGATATAACAATAACAATAAATAAGACGTAAACCTACGAAGAGAAACTCGTAGCGGTCCTTGGGGATATTACTGAAGTGCTGCTGCAACTGACTCTTGAGTGCCGCTGGGTTGTCGAAGCAGTAGTAATTGCCGATCATTAACACGCACGACAGGAACAGCACCAGCCAGCGCACACGGAGCTCACTCTTCTCCATGGCTGCTCACGTTCTGGAGGGGAAGATGTGGATACAAAGCTGACTCAGATTTGTCTGAGAAATTCACATAAGTACGAATTCACTTCAACTTGATTATAGCTACATGTCGAATGAACTAGCTGCTCGACTTGTTCATCATTCGGAAGTTGAGCTCTTCGTCGCTTGATAGAGGACATGAGATGTTGTTGTCGATGACGACGCTTCCGCCACCACTTTTGGATGGTCGTGGCATAGGCATTATTCCACATGAGCGCTAAAATTTCCTGTCGTCTCTGATCCTCCAGGCGAACCTTCAATTCGTAGAACCGGGCTCGTGCCTGCTTAGCTCGATACGCATTTTGTAGCAACACAGCAGCAGCCGTTCTCCTCCTCACAGAATTTTCTACGCGTGAACCGAAATAGTGAATGAACCAAATGTACCGGAAAAAGTTAAACAGCACCCGCTTTGCTTTCGCTCGTTTATCAAGCGTCGACTTAACATTTGCAATCCGCCTTCTTGTACGTCGCATCCAAACCTGAATAGAGATCGCTGCATGGTACCTTGCTAGGTGATGACGCCAAGCAATAATATCACGCTTCTTCTCGATGTACTGAGCGATAGAGCGCGTAATTACACGGGATGCATGTTGCTGTGTCATCCAAACTTCACACCTCATTCGAAAACGATACGAGTGGTAAAATCGCTGGACTCGGTGGGCAGCCACATTATACGCTACGAATCGTTTTTTGCGCTTGAGCATCCTTCTTGCATGTGTTCCTCGCCAACGGGTTTGGATTAGAGTGGCGGCTAGATGCAGGTGATGGGAAGCCGCTGCTCGTTTCCCTTTCACCCCACGTATCCAACTTTGAATGGTAATTGTAGCAGCAATGACTTCGTTTTCACGTTGGCAAGCCAAGTTTACCATCCAGCGGCCCCATAATCGAAATACTGCACCCCTTAGTCTTTTGCGCGAGTTCTGGAGAACCCATAACGCGCACTTCCTATTCTCAAACACACCAAGTTAAGTAAATCTTGATAATCTATGTGTAAACTGTCAACTCACAGGCGACAAAACCTGCGGATCTGCTGTTGGCATTGCATCCACATCGTTTGCTGGTGCCAATGAGAAAACCGTCGGCTCTTGGCTTGGTGGAAATGTCGTGAAACAATGATCTGTAGAAAATAATAAGTGAGTCGTTGATAAAGACCCCACTTGCTACCGTTCGTACCCCTAGCTTTTCAGCCCCAAATTGCTTTCGCATAGTCACGGAGCGTGTAACCTCTTCCAAACAATTATCACGCACCCATTCACGAATTTCGAGTGGACAGGTTTCCAGCTTTGGAGTAATCGACGAAGTGAGAGCAGAACTCGTTTTGATCGGGATCCTTGTTTGTTTTTGAATTTTTGCTCGAGTTATGCTGCAAGATGGCACTCGCCTAGGTAAGATCACCTCTGGGAGCACCGCGCAGCTGGGATGGGCACCGGGAAGTGCCCGACCATGCATCCATGCATTCCGAGCAAGTTTGTCACAAAGCGACACGGACGGTATTCTGTGAAAACGAGCATTAGTCCACTCTTCTTGACGACGGAGCATAACAAGAGTCATCTCCAACTCCATGACTTGATCATAAGTCAGATTCAATTCTCGCAGAAAGCTCACATTTTCCAATGTGTTAGCCACATTTGGATGTGTAAGCAAGAAAATAACGTCTTTCGCTTCTATAGATTTCGAACGAAACTTGTCCTCCCAGAGCAAAAGCACATGCTTTCGAAAGCTACTTGATGGCGAGTGTCTTTCGGAAGACATCACGAGAGGGTGTTTAGTGGGTGTCTCTACGAGTCCCACCGAAGAATGAAGAGGAACGTAGGTTGCTCGTAGTGGTAGCACAGATCTGCTGCGCTTGTTTGTGGCATCACCCGTTGCTTTACGCTTTCTGATGTCAATAGCTTTTCTATCAGGCAGCAACAACTGTCTTGCATCACAAAGATTCCTTTGCTCAGGTATGATCTCATTTAAGATGCTTGCCACACTCCACTTTGTCCCATTAAGAGCATCTAGGCGTTGCAAAGGCTAAAGCATAGTGTATACGTCAGCAAACCCTTGTGCGACAAGCATGTCATCCACGCAAATGTTATCATACCTGCTCCTTCACGCTTCCTGCTATCTTCACCATTAGCTGCAACACCCACTTCTCATTCGTGCATCAATCAATTATGTCGCCTCGGTTTTCAGGCTAATTTTGGTTGTTATTCACTCAAAATCAACTCGCACGTTCAGCTCCTTCGCCTCCATAAATTCGAGAAGTTCTTGACATTCATCTTCACTCAAATATGCACGCATCACACGTAACCCATCCATGTATAGTTCCTTGCTCCACGCACAGGCTGCAATTCCACGATATAACACCTTCTTCGCCGAATTTACCTTCCCTAGAGCAATCTCAAAGCGCATGTATAATCTCCAACAAAGTACGTTGCCTTTTGTTCGAATTTGATTCACCATGCTTTCAAACAGTTGCCGGAGACGGTTAACTGCGGCCGTATTCATTCCCCAGCGATGAAATAGACAACACGTAGGGCAAGAAGGCTTGTTACTGCTCGACTGTGCAACTTCTGATAATACTTTAATTGTAGCAGCTCGCTCAGCGCGGGAAAATTCACACAGTAATGCAAATAACCACTCCGCCAATTGTGGTGAATCATAGTGTCGTCGCCAGCGCTTCTCTACCCGAAGGAAGTAGTTGCGAAGGACTTGTGAAATAGTGTTTCCTGTCTCAGAATCGACAAAGAGTCGAAGAAACAACTCGTTGTTCGGAAAGTTTTCCACCGCCTCACCAATCGACGAGCGCCACAACCGAGGAGCAACTACGGGGAAGAAACCTGACACTTGATGCTGCTGCATGAACTCCAGAAAGCAAGTCCACATCCATGCTATCTGCGAGCAGGTCCGATGCTCCACATGGCAAAGCGCTTGTCTATATTCATGGCAAGCTGCTTCAAATCCGTGGTAGGCGTAAACGACAAGTGCCAAGTTGTGCAAACAGTAACCAGCCCAGCACTTCGGTCGACAGTGCGGTCTACTACGTGCGTTGCAGTGTTCGGCATCTTGCGAAGTAGATTCAACACAACACCGAATCGCAAAATCGAGCTCCTTGCGATATATAGCTATAAGATCCCTTCCAGTTGATGAATCGGACATTAAGATCCCTTGCAAGTAGGCGTAAGTCTTCTTCTTATGCCTTTTCGAAATCACATTCAGCGTTTCTTTTTCCTTCCTGTCTAGTTGTTCGGGTTGCCACCGATTCCACAAAGTGTACAAACAGCACAACAAACGAAGTCGTCCTGAGTCGCGAGTTTGCTTTGCATCACCAGTGTTAGGCCACATCTCTAGTCGCGCGCGAAGGAAGACAAAGCGATGGAAATGTCTAGCTACCAGTGTGTTGTTTTGGGAGGAAGTAGTGAGTGACTTCAGCGTATTCTCGCAGATACGACGTACTTGGCGCTCGTTTCGCAAGACAAGCTCCAGCTTGGCGTAGGCATACAGAACGTCAAAATCGGTGCCGCCATTCATAGTCTCCTGAGCCAACTTTTGACTCAACCGTCGGGCATACAATTGACTTTCTTCTTGACCATCAGCTATGCGTGTAACATGAGCTTCAAAACCAACCCACACACATTTGAGTGCACTTTCAAAGCTCTCGTCGCTGCGGAAGGCATTCAAAGACTGCTGGAATACTCTACGGATAAATCCCACCTTGTTAGGGTCGCGGAGTACACCATCCTTTACTGCAACATCACCAAGAAGGGCATTCTCCAGTAGTTCCTTTCGGTCACACGGATTTAATAACAGTGTGGCCTTCCCACCGCGACCGATCTGCGAGTTGAGGGCACATAAAATCGGAGCCACAAGTATCCCGTAGTCGGTAAAGCTGTCTGCATACATAGCCTCAAAACCGGGGATGCTGGTCTTCCATGAAAACTCGCCACGCCATTTGACACCACAGATATGCAGAAGTCCGGCGACAACCCGCCATTTTTGTGCCATCGGAACAGAGAACAAAAATGGCTGAATTTCTTCAGTTAGTGTGGCACGATCTGGTTGCTGCTCAATAAGGTCTTGGTGAAGCGGGTTGTTAGAGCGCAGCGGTGCCCATTGTAATTGTGTTTGAACCTCCTCACGCACGAGCCATCCTACAATGTGGTCATCTTTGTCAATCGAAACGTAATTTGCACGCTGGTCCTCAACTTCAAATTTCGTTGCCGCAAGTACTGCTTGTTTCATCTTCATTTTTTCGACAAGTTGATTTTGTCGAACTCGAGCGTTTTCCGTACCGCGTAACTCGCTCAAAATTCTCTCGTACTCCATCGCATCGTCGGCTTCATCAACATTAATGCGATATCCATGCAAATTACTGTAGATAAGTTTGCCACCTTGTTTGGATTCCGTTTCTGATTCATCACTTGGTGCGGAATTGGCTGAAGTCAAGTCAATATCGTTTTTACCCCCGTTACTGCTATCTGCAGTCTTTACTTCGTATTCCTTGCGTGACCTACGTTGGAGTTCTGCGGAAGCCGATAGAAGACTCTGTTTGTGCTCTTTGGTGCGTAATATTTCTGGAGGGTTCACTTGATCGAGAGTGACAGCACTAATTCTTTGGAGATAGTCTTGAAATCCAGCAGTAGAGTGCTTAGGAGGATCCTCTTGCAATATTCCAGAGCCCAATCCACGCGTCTCGTCACCTAATCCCACCGCATCATTCCATCGTGAAGAAAACTTTCGCAATAATGCCAAATGAGTTTCCTTGTTGCCTGTCCTCGCCACCATGACACTCTCCTCGGTCATGTTGAAATCAAACAAAGCTTGCAGCTGAGTGATTGCACGTTCGACATAGCCTGCTTTGGTCTCAAATAAGCACATGTTAAAATGAAAATCGAGTAACAATGTCGATAACTCCTCTTTCTGGGCAGGAAGTGCTCTCTCCTGTGTCTGTCCAGTTGCGCTTGTGGCTGACGATGGTGCTGTCGTCGATACGCTGTCTCCTCTCAAAACAGTAATTATACGAGCGAATAGATCGCGGACAGATTGCATCGAGAAGTTACCAAAATGTTGGTGGCGGCTTTGAAGTAGCTTGACCCACAGCTCGCCGTTCGTCAGATCTTCAGAGATGAGATTCTCGAGCTCCCGTTGCAACGAGTCGACATCTGCGTTCTCACCACTCATTTGAGACTGCAATGATATGTTTAACTTTACGCGATGCAACTCTCGTGACCGAGGAGCTCTTGATAAAATCGCCGCTTGTTTTTCAACGACACTTGCTTTCATCGCTGCGTTCAATTTTTTGGTTTTAGTGTGAAGGCGCATTGTCTGTTCCTGGAAGGCCACCAAATCGAGCCAATTGTCAATGTTATGTGGGTTTGCTGCAATGGCAGCATTGAGCATTTTGCTACGTTCCATTAGGTGTTGTTCCACGCTTTGTCCATCAGTTAGCAGAACTCCGATCGAGCCGTCGCTTCCGTCTGGGGTATGGCCACGCGCCTCATCCATATTATTGGCATCAAGCACTGGATCGAGCGGAATGAATGCCATTTCAGGTGTATGGTTCACAACTATGTTAGTACTCTGGTCCAATTGATCCACTTTGTCTTTAGCGGCTCCACGAGCCAACCTTTTCTCTGAGTAGGCAAGATACAGACGTTTCTGCCTAGCGTCTCTCTCCAACTTGCGTGCCTGGAGCGAAAAATACCGAACAGAGTCTTTGTCTCCATCTTGCTTGCCATGGGTTTTGCTGCTGGTATTTTTTGGCCGCGTTAGAGATACCCATGTACCTGTGAGCAGATTCCGTCGTGTAGCCAACTCATAGAGCGGTTGGTCATGGGCATATGTCGATCCGAAAAACTGGTTCTCGCGGTCACCCTCACAATCGAACTCAAACAGTTTGTCCTTCTCTTCTGTCTGTTGTCCATGAATCACAATGTCTTTTGCAGACTGCGTTACGATCCGATTCTCTACCTTGTGGCTGCGTGACCGGGAGCGCGACTGGGAGCGCGAGTTGCTGCGGTCACGATGACGACGCCGCTGAGAGCGATGGCTAGAGCGGCGAGTCTCACCGTCAAAGTCGCTGCTATCAGAACGACTCCACGACCTGCGTCGCTTTTTGTCCTTGCTTTTCTTGTGGCGCGACGTCACGGCCGTCGACTCCTCGCTGCGTCGTTTTCTCTCCCTGTGTCTCTTCTTCTCTTGGTGGCGATGTTTACCGTTGCGATGCTTGTAAACTTGCAATGCGTCGTTCTGCTTCGTTTTCGCATTCTCGTCACTTTTGCCACCGGAAAAGCTCTTGCCTACACTCAGCCAGTCTAAGCACAACCACACACAGCGTTACTACACCATCATATGTGTCTCTCCACGCTTAATCGACCTACATACCACTGTCATTGCCTTCAGTATTTGTGTCGACGTCCTGCGCCACCGCCTTCCGCCCTGCTGCGAACATGAGGAAACTGCACAATTGGTCTTTTTAATCCGACTACAAAATGTATCGGACTAAATATTTAGGCCGATATATTTTATAGTCCACGCGCATTCAGCGCGATAAGCATGAGCAGCGAGAAGCTCGCAATGCAGGAGCCTGTGGATCTGTCGAACGAGGAAGAGGTCTCCGCGTATATTAAACGGAAGATCCGCGTGTTCAGTAACTTTCCTAAGCCGGGAGCAGACTTCAGTGACGTCACTACGCTGCTTTTGGATCCTGCAGCCTTCCGGGTTGCAATCGACGCGCTCGCGCTCAGATACGCTGACCAGCGGATCACACACGTGGTTAGCACCGAGTCCAGAGGCTTCATCTTTGGGGCACCGTTGGCATTGGCTCTTCAAGCTGCTTTCGTGCCAGTGCGCCGCGCACGGAGACTACCGGGAGACGTTGTGGGTGTGGATTATGTGTCGGGCTACTACAGCGGCCGCATGGAGATTCACCAGGACGCCATCACGAACGGAGGACGCGTTGTCATTATCGACGACCTGGTTGCTTCGGTGCGGTAGTTTCTTGCCAGATTATTTTGTGTTTGTTTCGGTAGTCGCAGCAGAACTCACTTTGCTGTGGAGTAGGGAAAAACTCTCAAGGTGACAGTCGAGCTCGTGGAGAAGCTCGGCGGAGAAGTAGTGGAATGCGGCTGCGTGATCAACTCACTACAATCGACGGTGCGTTGCGGCCTGTGAGCTAACTAGCGCTGAGTTGAGTAGTGATGCCACCGACAATAACTGACCACAGTCTGGTGTGAATGTCATTCCACAGGAGTCGCTGCAGAACATCCCGCTGTATGGCCTTACTAAAATGTGATCTTCGCTTAGAGTGCATCGCTGTCAGCAGTCTTCCAAGCTGGCCTACGCTTCGGTCGTTCTTGCAAAATACACGATCAGTTGAACCTGTATTTATCGATACCATCTAACCAGTGTTCTCGTTGCTCTTTGAATTATACTGAGGGTAGATAAAGTATACAATAAAGACTGTGATGATCAGAGGTCCTGTCATTTCACATACATTGACTACATTCGAATACGGAGGCTCCAGATGACCCTAGTTTCTGGCGCTTCGAACCTGAAAAACGAAAAAACCGCGAAGGGAAGAAAGCTTTGTCTGCCTGCAGGATGCCGCCGAAGCAACGTATTCGTCAGCGCTTTGGTCCAAACCAAGACTACCTGCTGGTCGTGCAAGTAAACACGGATCTGCCATTTCGCGCGCCGTATGGTGGACTCATGGCTGGGTGGGGGAAGGTTGCCAATACCCTCAACGGCTGCAGCGCCTTCAAGATGCACCACCTCAAGGGACCCATCGCCAAGAACCGCTTCGAGCGCCTCGTAGCGCGTCACCGCAACTGGGTCAAAAACGGCAGCCATCCGGATGATGCGCCATCAGAGGACTCCACCTTTCAGAGCGTCATGACTGAGCTGCTTCCCAAGTTGGATGCTGCAGAGGCGGAACCCCAGACCCAGACACTCGGCAAGCGCGGTCGACCTCGGAAGATCCGGGCAGAGGAAGGCACAGCGCCGGTGGAGAAGAAACCGTCGCTGGTGTCCGCCCAAGTAACTATTGCTCCGTCCCCATTGGGACCACAGCCCTCGTCGTCTACCTCTCTTCTCGTGGATTCTGATGACCAGGCGCTGCCCATTGTCACTAAGGCTACCCGCCAACGGTTTACTCCTGGGGACGACCTATTGCTTGTCAAGTACGTGAAGGAGACATTGCCATTCCGCGCTAAGTTTGGTGCTATCTCTGCGGCGTGGGAAGATGTGGCAAGCAAGCTGGACAACAGCCCGGAATTCTCCAAGGACAATATCAAAGGCCCTATCGTGCGTTACCGCTTTGAAAACCTGGTGTCCAAGTACCGTGAACGCGTCAAGCGCAACAATGGACGCGTTGTGGGGTCGAAGGGTGCTCCTGCAGGTGAACTTGAAGTGCTCATGACAGAGCTGGTGACACTGCTGGATGGCGGAGACCCTGTTAGTGCTGCCCTGCTTGCGCAGAACGTGGCGATCGCCACTGGAGCGGTCAACGCAGTGCCAACACGAGAGGTTACTCGCACATCTACGAGTCATGATGAAGATTCTGCCGGTAGCACACCTAACAGTGAGCCGGCGTCGCCTGTTCCCGCTGAAGGCACTTCCACTGCGACCCAAAGCTTCATCGCCCCTACGCCTGAGCCCGCGGCATCGAGGACCCAAAAACCAACGAGTTTGTCAACAACAAGTGCTCCGTCATCGATAGCGAATCCAGCGACGATATCTGCTGTATTGAACAACACGGACCCTACAAGTATTGCCGAACTCAAGGCGTTACTCCAGGAAATGGTGGAGCAACAGACGCGATCTACGGAGCAAATGCTGTTATTGCAACGCGAAGAGCGTCGGCTAGAGACTGAGCGGCGAGAGCGGGAATTGGAGCGCGAGCGTGAGGAACGCGAGAAGGACCGCCAAGCGCTGACTGAGACGGTGATGTCGGTCATGAAGACATTCCTCGAACAGAACGTTCGCACGAACTGAGAAGAGTTTGTAGTTCGTATAAGGCGCTATCGTTTAGCAATATTTCTGTAGCACGCACTGGTCCATTAAGTCCATCAAGTCCATGCGAGCAGAGCATGGCTCGGACACCACCTGAACATCCGCGTCAACTTCAAAGGATCACCTGACGATTTGCCAGCTGGGATCAATTCTTTCCCTCGAAGCCCACACTTCTGAAGAACGTCTCTAACCACATCACCGAGAATCAAGAACAACCGACCATGCCCGACAACGCAGGCTCATGCTTCGCCAGCACGTTCTGCGCGACTTGCTGTGGACGGTCCTCCGCAAACGACAATAGTCGTCGACGTCTAGCCGACGATGATCCTCGCCGTCGGGACTACGAACTCACGGTGAGGTGGTGGTGGTGGCGGTATCCGGGGAGGAGGATCATATCCTGGTGGGGGAGTACGCTTCCTCAAAGCAAGGTGCTGCCAGCACCTTGCTTTGAGCACCGTGCTGGTCACAGTATGTACAAGTATGTAGGTATAGTATCGAGGAAATAGCCTTGCCTAGATTAATTCCTCTTTCTTACTTAACAACTAACTCACCTTTAGTAGTCGTCACGCGATGTGACTGTGCAGCCCGTGGTGATGTCACAGATCCGTCCACCACAGCCGCAAGTGCGCGCGAACGACTAGAGGCAGAGAGCTACAGGAAGGAAGAAGACGGCCACATAGCGCGCTTCTAGGATATGCCGCATTTTGACCGCGTATTATACGGGCAATCGCAAGAAACAAGTTGAAGTAGATATCTGTTGTCGGAGCAACCAGAGAATGCCCTCGTGAATAATGAATAAATTGCACTGCTATTGGACAGGGTGTTCTCGCGGCACAAAGAAGCGGCTGGTGCACAGCGGTGCTGATCCCTTGTCGGCGGATTATGATGCCCGGCGTGGGTAAATTACCTGAGCATCATCAGATTTTTGCTGAGACACAATTCATGTGATGGAGACGATAGCATGGCGAGTCTGCCCTTGAGAAAAGAGCCTTGCCCAGGCTCAATGAGCGAACCATTAGAAGAATTACCGACGGAGCAGCAAGTCCAAGACGCATAAGAGAAGGCAAGGCCAAGAAGGTCCAGTCGGTAAAGCAGGCAACAAGGGAGCAAGGCAACAACGATGTGTGGACCAGACGACGGGTGTGATGGTTGCTGCTGCATGGACGACTGCTGTGCGTGTTGTGCCGGCATGGCATGTGCCTCGTGCTGTCTAGCGGGAGCTTCCGCCGCAGATAACGACGGTCGCCGCGACCGCCGAGGTTACGATTCGCCTTCTCCACGACCAGTGTACGTTCAACCAGTCGTTGTTCAGCAAGGTTACGAGGGCCCACCACCACCAGGATATGGTCCTCCTCCCCCCGGATACGGATATCCACCGCCACCACCACCACCTCACCGTGAGTACTATTAAACAATGACGAAAGCGACGGCGACGAGGACGTTCGCGGTATCTGCTTGCAGCAGGAACATAGTGTGAGATAGATAATAGCTTTGGTCTTTCAACTATTATCACTGGTGTTCACTGTAACACGAGTTTTTGATCATCAGTTAGTGCTTTCCAGAAGCGCGAACTGTTGCTATCTAGTACCTTTCAAAAACTTTTCTCTGTGGAAGCGATGCCAAGTACGAGTTATTGGACTTTAAAGACATCAAAAGACAACGCATTCTAGCAGACCTGAAAGATCTACGCTGTCGTTTGCACGACGAATACTTTGCATTCTTCTCAAAGTTTCCGAGGTCGATTGGTTGAATCGAACCGCGGACACACTTGAAGTAGTTACTACCGCTACGCGCTGGTAGGTCCATGAAAATTTAGTATTCAACTGACGAAAATAATACGACTTTTAGCCAATAAAATATCACGACCGTCAAAAAAGCATACACTTTACCGTTCCTGTTAGGTCGATCGATACCCGTTCCACTCGTGGCTTCGCGTTCGCTCAGCTACTGTCCCTGTTAGGTTAGTGCCCGTTCCACTCGCAGCTTCGTGCTCTCTGCTCAGCTGCCATTGTTAAGCTACTACCCATTTCGTTACTGTCACTGGCTGGTTAGCATCCATTTCGCTCGCCACTGCACGCTTGCAACGCTACACTATATTAATCCCACGCTGTGCTTTGGTGGTGAATCTACTTGACCCACTCGCTGCACGAGCTCCTCTACTCAGTATCACGTTTAATCCTGCCACCGCGTTGTGTGTACGGTCACAGGATCGTGTTGGTCCCAGCATCGCGTTGCATTTTTCTCGCTTCAATGTATCACGCATTGTGTCGCTCACAATTTTAGTACCATCCTGATCTGCTCGTAGTCCCATGCGCACTTCTGTGTCTTGTCGAGCCCTAATATTTGTAGTGCTTTTACAACGCATACTCTGCGTGCTCTTAGCTCATACTACCGACTTCATTATGGTAGGATTGCAGTATCGTGTTAGCCATAGTTCTTTGTTGCTCCCAGTACTATGTTAATCTAGCATCGCATTGACGTCACCCACGTGTCATATTAGACATATTATCATGTAGATCCATTGATCTACCTGTTATTGACCCCCGTTGCGTGTGATCCTTGCAACATATATAGTGTACGTTCTGCATCTCGTTGGTCTGGGCATCATGTATGGTGTTGATCTATCCTGTTTCTATCCGCTCATGGTGCTTTAGGATCACCACAGCATCATGTGTTGTTTCAGTGTAACTCAATATTGTATAGCCCGTTGTATTATGATTTTCCCAGTACCGTGTCGCGTCACTACTGGTAACCCCTATACTGGTACTGCTCGTTGCGTCTATCGTCTATTGTTTTGGTGGTACACAATACACTTACAATAGTTACACATGCCGAGGTGCTGATAGTACTTGTTATGTGCAGCAACAGAGTGCACTTCTAAGCACAAAGTGCCATCAAGTGCTAAGTGATTATGATTCTTTACTACATTGTTTTACACACTTCATACAAGTGTATTTATGTTGACGACACAGTACGTTTGTGTTAACCACACTACACTCTTTTCAGCCAATCGGGGTCACTTTCATCTCACTCGGGCCAATGAAAAGCTAAGGCCATCTTTGTATCGTCGTACTGATAAGGGGCGCACACTAAAAACACTGACAGACACAGCATTTGCGTTGAAGTTTTTAATACCCTCGAAAAGTACGAAACTGTACTTTGAATCCAGGTCACGTGGTTTGACATTGGCAGATGAGTGTTAACCGATTCGACCCATAGTTGACAGCAAGTTTGATCAAAATTTACAATTGCACAAGTTACAGCAGCATGTCATCATAAAGGAAATCAACTAAACTTTCTAAGTAATCTGGCTTGCTTTACTGCAACCCGACAAATTAGATACCCCACTGAGGTTTTGAGCGTTTGAGCGGCCGAAACCATCTATGAAGTTATCTATCCTCGTAATGCAGATTTCTTCTTTTTAGTCTAAGAGTAAGTAACGGTCAACAACGCTACTCAATGGGAAGAATGTGCTCTTATACAGGTGAGACCACCCATCGGATGGATGGGCTGAAGATAGGTTTATCTCGGCTAGCACTGGTGGCGGAGAGACCGTTTCGATATTCCTGTGAATTGGTTCTGCAGCACTATGGGGATTTTCTTAGCCACGTTCACGTCTATGTCGACCAACTTTCCACATGCCCCACTTTTGGTCAAACCGTGCAGCACTTTGTGAAGGATACGTTATGGACGATGCCGCCATGCTACCTCCGAATGAAGCGCTAATTCGTTACATCGCTCGCTGTGGGCCAGTCGAAGTACGATTTGCTTGTCTGACACTACTACCACGACCTCACTACAGTAAGCAAGCTTACGGGCGAACGCTTTCACTAGACGGACAACGCTGTACATGATCATTCCCTCGTCAGCCATGCCGCAGTCACCGAAGCCGATGACCGTTTACAGTCCTCAAGCATCCGCTATTAAAAGCAGGCGCGGTCCAGCCTCATAATACGTACAGTGTATCTGCGTGACTTCAACTTACGAAAGAACGGATCCATGAAGAATGAAAGTAACTCGCGACCGTGTTTAAATCAGCATTCGATGGATTTGTAGAACGTCTCCATCGACGAGGTCGTTCTCGTTGATGTGTGTTTAGCAGTAATTCGCGAACGTAAGGAAACTTGTCGATGCGATGTTTAAACTTACAATTAAAACGAGAATACCCACTTGCTCGTTAGAAGTACGATGTCCGGAAGCGCAGCGATTTTCCACCGTAGTTGACAGCCGTGATGAAGTTCGCCCATTCAAGATCAATTCCCCACACTGCATCATACTCCTCAGCTCTACCATTTGGGGTCTTCACAAGCGGCAACCCTAGCAATTCGGACACGTTCATGTCCTTGTCTTCTTGGCCTTGTCATTTTGGCTTTTACTTTTCCGCTTCCCTCGCGTCGGTCGATACCCACTTCATATTTGTCCATCGTGATCACATGATGAGAGCTGCAGTCTCCAGATTTCCAACTCGCCCACGCAAAAGAGTCGACCGCACCACTGCTCAGATATCACGATTCAAGGCGTGCAATTTTCAAGCTGACTTCCAGCGTTCACACTTGTCTGTCGTGGACAACTCAGATATCGCGGCTAAGGCTAGGACTGAGTTTGAGCAGCGGTTCCAGCCCAGCCGAGTCAACCTTGCAGTAACTTCCCCCGAACAATTGTCGGAAGCAGAGTGAACTTCAGCTTCTCTTTGAAATCTGCCTTGTCCTTGTTTTCGTTGGAAAGAGATGTTGTAGTTAATCGAGAGGTCCAACGAAAACAAGGACAAGCCGGTGTTACCGATAATCTAAGAGATATTGTAGTTAATCATGTCGTGAGGGGCCCAGCTGATCTTGCCACCTTTCGTTCATTAGATCTTCTTGCGCAGGCATCGATGATTTGGTCAGCCTCACGAACGTACCTAAAGTCAAACACCTCGGTAGCAAATGTTTTATTGAGAACCTCGTGAGATGCAGTTAAAATACGTTCGCAATCGTTTGGCAAAGTTTCACGCGACGACGTTCTTCGCATTTGCTGCCATCTGCTTTCCTGCCACTTGAAAGCAACCCTGGTTGAAGTGTTTCGTCTTCATCTATACCTGATCTCTCCGCATCTCATTTAAACATCATTACTGTTCTGTAGATCTGCGTCCATGATCTTCTGCGTCTCCAACCACTCCTGGTATTCCGTCTCAGAGAACGCCAGCGCCGTGATGAGGAAGTCGTTCTATTTACTGGGTTCACTGAGGTCCCTGTGCAATTGAGGTTTTCCAGTTGGCTAACCTGATAGACAGCATTCCTAGCCACGAGCAAGGCTAAGATGCTTTAGCGCTTTCGTGGCAAAAGGTCCTTACTTGGCTAAGTTACCATGTGTCACCACGCCGCAGATTTCATTCTTGGAGGAAGAGGACATGCTTCTTGTGCAGCCGGTGCGTGTGTATACAAACAAAGGAGTGTCCAGCTAGCAAGATGAACCACTGTAAGTAGTGTGCGCGAGATAGTTTATTTGATGGTCGTGATATTTTATTGGCTAAAAGT
>PCFV01000242.1:0-40819 GCA_002812785.1 Phytophthora litchii | reverse complement strand
GTGCTAGAGCTAGTAAGAGGCAGCGCCGCTAAGCTACAAGCTGCTCAATGCCCTCCGTTGACTTCATTTCGACCAGTAAACGAGATCTCCTGGGTTTACTTGGACTTGGTCTCCTTTCAGGAAGGGCTTGGCTCTTCCTGTCGATACGCCCTCGAAGTAGTGCAGTGATGTGAGGCTACTGAGGTTTGACAGGTTGATACAGCTTGAATTGGGCCCCGGTGTAGTGCCATCACTCTGGTCAATTGCTGCTTCTCGAGTTCTTAGTCACATAATGGACGTCTCGAACAAGTTCTTCGCAAAGCACAACACATATCTGCATTTACCTAGATCAACTCACCACCTCTTTTTTACTTCGCACGGCCAAGATGAATTTCAGTGTGCTCTCTTTTCTGTTAGTGAGTGCGATTGTGATTGTTGCTGCTCAAGACCCCAACACTGCTGGCGGACAAGCTGGTAGCGTGACAACTGACCCTAATAGTCACACTACTCCGCCGGTCACTGCCACCCCACCGATACCCAACACCGGAGCTGCTGGGGCTAATCCTGCTACACCTGGTGCTCCAACACCACCATCCTTCGGCTCACCTGCAACTCAAGCTCCATGGGCTGGGAATAATACCCCAATGACAGACAGTAGTGGAAGCGGCAGCTTTGGTAGCGCTGGCGATATCGAGACTCCCGTGACGAAGAAACCTAAGAGGAGCACGGACTCGTCTCAATCGCAATCGAGCACGCCGACCCCGACCGAAGACTCTGGTGCTTCCATCCTGGCAACGGTGACTGGTGCCTGGATCATTGCGGGTTTGCTTGGACTTACTGTGATGGTTTAAGGAGGGACGCACGCATGATCCCCACGACACGACAAGCGCGTGGTTGCAGTGGATTTTCCTAGTCAGTTCCTAGCTTGAAGATGGTCGGTAGTACTGCATAATCGCCACGACGGCTAATCTCGACGCACGATTTTCGTGTTTGATCGCATCTTTCAGCTGGCTACATGTACTGTTCCTATCGAAATCAGAGATCCATCTTGCAAAGCAAGAACGATTTTGAGTGAGATATCTATATGCACAGCCTACTAACGCGCGGACTAATAATTGCTCGAAAGTCGTGACTAAGACATCAATCTCCGTGAACCACGATGTCCATTTCGTAGATCTGATTTCGTTTTTGGTTTACGGGGTCTTGGTTTACGGGAGATTGGAGATTTTGGTGAATCTAGGACCGTGATGTCAAAACTACGAGTCAAAATGCCTTCGTTCAAGACAGCTGGCTATACGACGTATCTGGAGCGACTGGGGTACTTCTGGAGCAATGCGAGATTCCTGCTGCAGTTCTGCGCGGACCCGAGTCAAACTACAAGTGCATAGACTGCAATATGGGCTGTGATCCGGGCCGAGGAGGTAAGTCAACACACTTCGCTGCGAGTGAGACCTTGAGCTTATCCTAGCGTCGTACCTTTGTAAAGGATACGTCACCGATGCTGCCACGAAAAATTAGAGAATCGATGCGCCAAGCATCGTCTGTCGACACGGAGACCGCAATGCATGCACGTGCCGCAAATGCATCGAGTTGTATGGAAGGTCACTGCCAGCCGGTGGGCACCACACTGCACAAATGCCGAAAAACACCTCGCGATTCGTGCGCACGCAGCCAGCATAGAGGGCCACAAATGGACGCCTCCAGTTCATGAAGGTTGTGTGTTGTTGTGAGCAGAACTGCCGCCACGTTCGACTCAGTTTGTGCCGGTATGCTCGGTTCGGTGTGCCAGCCGCTGAGTGACCGTCTGACCAAAGAGTGTCGCAATGTCCACAATGTCCACATCGTTCGTCTCGGCTCGAAGTGTGAGCACCACGGCGTCTTGCAGCGAGGATCGACAAAAGGACGAACTTGAAGGTGGCAGCGCTCTATTCAGAGCAATTTAACCTTGTTTTTTCTCGCAATCGGGTCGATTATTGGACGCTTGCTGGACATCCGATGGTCAAAGCACCGGCTTGCAACGCCACAACCATCAAGATGACGATGGATGCGGGAACTGTCAATCTTTGCGGCTGTGGCCTTTCTTGAAGACGTCCGCTTGTTTGTCGGTCGCAACAGACCATGCGGTGCTCCAGGGCTCGAGACTCGAAGCTTGGCGGGTGCGTTCGGCCGGCTGGCAACTCCTCATTCTCACTTTTACCAGCAACTGCCAAGCAGCTTACTACTCCACACCCTCCACTCTACAAGTATCATGAAGGTCTTCGGCTTCCTCGCTGCTGCTCTTATCATCGCCGTCGCTGCCGGTCAGGACGCGACTACGGCCACTTCGACTGCCACCGGTTTGGCTGCTTCCACCACTGCCACCACCTCGGCGGCTACTTCGACCGCTTCGTCGGCTGCCACGGACGCTGCTACTACCACGACCACGACCGGATCCACCGCCGGATCGACTGTGGGCTCCACCACTGTGGGCACCACCTCGGGCTCTTCGGACGCTACGGCCACCACCTCGGGCTCGAGCGCCACGCCTTCCACGACCTCGGGCTCGTCGGACGCCACCACTTCGGGCTCCACGGCCTCGTCGGAGGCTTCGGCTTCGGCTTCGGGCTCGTCGGGCGCCGCCTCGGTGGCTGCTGGCAGCGTCGCCGCTGTCACTGCCGCTGTCGTCACCTACTTCCTGTAGACGCCTGGAGTTTCAAGCTGCTAATGCGCAGTACCGCGTAACGTGTTGTCACTGATAGAGTCTATGGCGATGTAGAGGCGACACGTAGCACCTGCATGTACGAGGAAGCTGATGCTTCCTCGAGTAACGATAAAAATACAAATACTTGAAAAATCACGAACCTCATCTTTTGAGTCAATGAGTTCATCATGTACAACGCAGACCTTCTCAGTAATTCCCTGGTGTACGGTGTTAAACTTGACCATCTTGCAGTGTTCAACACTTGTTTTGCTAGAATATAGCGACATGTATGGGTCGAGATGTCCATGCAAACTTTTAGTTGGAATCTTTGTGTTTTCATTAGATCCCCAGTCGTAGTAACTTGTTTATATTGTCTCCGTCATGTCGAATCTCTTTTGAACGATGATGCAGCGCGTATCTAACTGATGTAGTGACTTGTGTTGCCACTGAAATGTACACCATAGGATAGATGAATAGGAAATGAGCTCAAAATAATAATTCGACGCATCGGGTACAACCACGATACTAGCAATGCTGCGTAGATGCTAGTACCTGTTAGTCCCTTAAACTAGTTCATCATGGAGATCTACGATGCAAAGCTTGAAGCGTGAGATAACTTTTCTATTCTTTTACGAATGTTTTCCTGTGCCTGGGGAGCAATTATCTACTACCGGTAGTAGTGATTTACACAAAACGTGGAGATGAGATCCTCTCCACCCAAGTGAGACCTGGATAGTTGCTCAGCGGGGCACGCACAGGCGCGAAGCGTGCTAGAGCTAAGCGAGTGTAGTAACATCAAGATGCATCAAGTCGTCCCAAGTGATAGCCTTCATCTCCATTGCTTCTGAGCAAGCAAAGGTGACGTCAGTATTTGGGGATGCTTCAACTGGTTTCACAAACAATTAGTGCGAAGACGGTACGGTGGTCACTGAAGTTGCGCAACTTTCCCCTCCGTAACGCAACATATCTCTCAACTATCAACCTCACGCAACATGTTTGCAACATTACGTCTTCATTCAGCAACAACCCGCACCACCGCAACCGTGAACCGCCCTCAGATCTTCAGTCTTGGAATCTCCTTCCTTTAGTCATGCTGTCCTCGCTCGCTCGCCGCTCGCAGCCCCGCGTGACTCCCGTACTGGCGCGCGCCAACTCGTCGCTTATGTCGGACGTCCACGGTACGACACACGGCAAGAAACACTGGAAGAACAAGCCTCTGTTCCGTCGCGGTGGTGACAAAAAATTCCGCAATGGTCAGGAAGCCGCAGACATGCTCACGGACGAGGTGATTCGACGTGATCCCAACCAGGTACGAAGCTCCCTCATAGCTTGAAATAAAGCTCTGTGTCTCTTCTTTCTAACGCACTAAGAACTGTCACCAACCGCCTCCTACAGGAAGAATACGTGCAGGCTGTGCAAAACTTTGTCAATTCCGTGGTGCCCGTGTTTGACCGCTACCCTAAGTACGCGTGGGTCATGAAGACGCTCATGGAGCCGGAGCGTGTGATCCAGTTCCGTGTTCCATGGATCGACGACGAGGGCAGCAGCCGTGTGAACCGAGGCTTCCGTGTGCAGTTCTCCAGTTCACTGGGTCCGTACATGGGCGGTCTGCGCTTTCACCCAGAGACGACCCACGGTATTGCTAAGTTCCTGGGTTTTGAGACCATCTTCCGCAATGCTCTGGCTGGTCCGTACGGCGGTGCACACGGTGGATCGGACTTTAACCCCATGGACAAGAGCGAGTCAGAGATCATGCGCTTCTGTCAGTCGTACATGACGGAACTGGCCAACTACATTGGCCCCCACACGGACGTACCCACTTCTGGTGTCGGTGTTGGTCCACAGGAGATCGGATACATGTTCGGACAGTACAAGCGTCTGCGTCAGTTGCACCCGGGAGGTACGGAAGGTATTCTGAGTGGAGGAGCTTACCACTACCCGCAAGTCACGGGATATGGTGTGGCGCACTTTGCTAACCGCATCTTGGAGTCTCGTGGAGAAACCTTTAAAGGCAAGCGCTGTTTGATTTCTGGTAGTGGCACTGTGGCTCTCAACGTTGCGAAGAAACTGCTGGACTTGGGCGCTATTCCTATTGGAGTCAGCGACAACTTTGGCTACGTGATTGAAGAGCAAGGCTTTACCAACAAGAGCCTGGAAGAGCTCAAGCGCATAAAGGAGGAGCGTAACGCCCGTCTGGGTGCCTACATTATGTCGTCCACCACGGCAAACTACCACCCTAGCGAAGAAGGACGTCTGTGGGAGACGCCCTGCGACTACGCCTTCCCATGCGCGATTCAAAACGACGTGGACGCTGACGCCGTGCGCCTGCTAGTGAAGAACGGTTGCAAGGGTATCTTTGAGGGCGCCAACTTCCCCTGCACGGACGAAGCCATCAGCCTTATCAAGCAGCATGGTCTGGCATTTGGTCCTAACAAAGCTTCCAACGGTGGATCATTCGCGCTGATCACGAAGAACCTCGGTGCAACTACACAGCTGACTGACGATGAGGTCGACGAGATTGTTAAAGGTACGATTGTATTAGCAGTGTGTGTAAAAAGCGATGTGATACGGGTACTAACAGTGTGCGATTTGTTTGTGCAGACTACATGTACAAGCTTCATCACCGTGTGGCTGATACTGCGGAGGAATTCAACGCTGCTGGCGACCTACACACCGGTTCTAACATCACGGCTTTCATGAGTGTGGCTGCCGCCATGTTCCGCCAGGGTGTTGTGTAGAATGGCTCGTCGAGGCGAGCGTTCTGTCACCAAGAGTATTGAGTTGCGAGAGATGGAAGGAGAGAACGAGACAGGTGAAGGCACAGCTGCTTCAAACGCAGCATGCTAATGCGAAGTACTTACGCTTAATACTACCTCGTGTGTTTTGGTATCAGTCCGTGATTGTTCGTGTTGCGTGGTGCGTATGACAGCAGAAGATGCATGAAGGCGAAAATCCGATTCGCACGAAGGTTGACAAAGGAATCGTCGCCACGGCAGTATCGCGAAGGAGCAAGGAACCAGCGACGTCGACGGTGTGCGGCAAAGTGAAAAATATTCCTGCAGTCCTGATCTCAGTCCACCCCGTGCTTCCGTCCAGCGAGATGTCCAGCGTACCAGATGAACAGGCGCATCAAGCATTGCGCACGAAACGACACTAGTGTCAACCGTTTTCGGACGGATTCAACGATGTCTTCGCCAACATCTTCCTGGTTTGCAGTGCTATTGATGGATTTCATGATTAGTCTGTACGTGCATCCGTAAACTATCTACGAAAAGCTTGGTTTTCATGGAGTGATCCGATGTCAGCAGCACTTCAATACTTGTGAAGCTCGTCTCCCATGACGGTATGAAAGGATCACCAAAGCTCTCTACTTATGGACGTTATGCTGTCGGTCGACCGTTGAGAACGGAAAGGACTACAAGTTGTGTTGTCAACAGCGCCGCCTCAAGAGATATCCAGGTCAAGAGAGTCATGGACTTCTGCTGCTAACATGGAGCTGTTTCGTTTGAGTTTCACTAGGATTCCGCTGCTCTTCCAGCCTCGTTCTTCATTTTGGTTTGATCTTTGCTGCAAGTCAAAGGCCATTTCCACGCCTAACGCGTACACGGTTTCAACATTCGTGCTTGGAGCTGGAGCTTCAGAAAAATCAAGAACTCGAGCTTCCACCATAATTGACACTGCCGCACACAATGCAGTTAGCCTCGACCGTATTGCTGGTAGCTTTCCTGGTCATTTCGGAAGATATAGGCGATGCTGCAATTTCGACGTCATCAGGGACGATCACCTGTGATCGGGTAGCGCTTGGTTCACAGTCATCGACCAAGTGGACCGTGTCCTGTGTTAGCGAGGACATAGCTACTGCTTCATCGGCTTACTTCAATCCAACGTTGGTGAACAACTACTACGTGAACAGCGGACGATATGTTGCTCCATCTTCATCCAACTTGAATCTCTCTTCGACGTTTTCGAAAGTCGATACGCTCGTGTCTACATCGACCACGAATTTCTCGTTATCAGCAGCTTCAGGATATACACCCACAGTACCAGTAACCATCGTCTCTACGGCTTTTTCGGAGCTCGCTGCCCTCCGAACATTGTAAGTTTTGCATCTGAGGAATTTATTTGCTAGTTGTGCTTGAAATCTAACTACATTTTGCAATTTTCTTATAATCAGATACTTGGCAGGGATTCCGTTAGCCAACAACGACCTTCACTTGGTGCTTCCAACTTCCATTCAGCATATGTACGTCTTGCTTAGGATAATGTCGCTTTCTGTGTCACTCCTTCTCACAACTTTTGTTGGATTCTGGTCATACAGATCCATCTTAGATTGTGGGCTCAGTAATTTGTCCTTCGAGCTCGCTGATGGCTCTGCCATTGCAGACTCCGCTATCTCTTCTATGTAAGTACTTCATTGCTAGCTTGACCCTGAAACCAGAGGACTTACTTGTTGAGTTGTCGATTTCCACACCAGTGACCTCCGTCATAACGCTCTGACTGAAGTTCCAAGTTCCCTTTACTCCCTACCAATCACTATATCGACAATCGACCTGCGTGGCAATGACAATATGACTTTCGTGTCGGAGAATTCTGCTCGCAAGGAAAAATTAACGACGTGGATCGATGATGAGGTACTGCATGCCAACAACATAGCCGTCATGACCTTAGGCACCTCCAGCCAAGAAGAACGACGCTCCATAGCTAGTTCTAGGGCAACGGACCCCTCGTCGAATTCCGACATTCGTTTGCCCACTTCTTCGTCTGGAAGCAAGGAAAGCGTTGCATCAACTCGAGATGGTAGCGATATGGATGCGATTCCGGTCACACTTGTTGCTATCGTGGTACCTGCCGTGTTAGCATTGGGTATCACCTTAGCTTTCGTTATCCACAAGCGCAAGAGAATGCAGGGTCGAGAAACGAACGGCATTTTGGACCTCCCACATCCATTTGACAAGGCCTCACGTGACAGATCGGAGACCTCGGGAAATTTTACGTTAGCCGATAGTGAGCTTTCTCGGAGTCGTATGTCGGTTGGCGATAGCCATTACCATGAAGACCGTGATTCTTGTGTCGTTCTTGCCGCCACACCCACTGGTGGTGGTGCATCAACACAACCGCCTGATACATCGCAGTCATTTAACGCAGGATACGTTCATCTCGAGTCGCCATTTGATTTCCATCACGGCTTCACATCGACCATCACGAGACGACAGATTTCTCGTCGTGATGAAAGACACTCATTGGAGTTGCTTGAAACTCAAAGCACCGCTAGCGCCACACCGGCCCAGACGCGGCTCGCAGCTCGAAAAACACTTCGATCGGTCCTTGAGACGTTAGTGGAAGCAAAGCCCAATGGTGAAGGTGCAATTACTCCAGTATTGCTCACTGTAAACACTCACGAATATTCCTTCAGTCCAGATACGCAAATCGAGGAGACATCCCTTGCGTTTTTCATCGACTGCCGTCTTTCAACTAGCAATACCAAGGAAACCTCGGTGACAGCTCCACCTTCGAAGCTTGTGCTGAAGATATTTATTGAGGACGATGCAGATCTTGCAGGACGTGAGAGCTACGCACTATCGTGTTTACAGCATGACGCATCCACACGGGTATTTGCACCTCGTGTTCATGATATTGCGCTGGAATATGAACTGGTGCCCAAGACCAACACTGACGCTGTAAAACTAAATTGCTGCATCTTAGTGCTGGAAATGCCGAGCTGCACTACGCTACGTGCGCATGTGTCTACTTCACGTGAGCCGACACTACAGCAAATCTCTCGTGTGGCGAATGCAATCCACGCTCTTCATTCCCGCGGTCTCGTTCACGGTGCACTTCACACAGACAGTCTCGTAGCGTGCTCACCAGATGCACGACTAAAGTTTTGGGGTCTTGAAAATGTCTCTAGGGCTGGACACACAGTTCCAAGTCCTGATGCAGACGTTCTGAAAGCTTTTGAAGCAGAGTGTGTAGCTCCCGAGTTGGCTTCGGTGGCGTTAGAGGAAGCACTGAGCATTCGGGCTTCACCCTCACTGGATGTTTGGAGTCTTGGGGTGATGATCTTGAAGCTGTACGCATCTGGTCGACCCCTAGAAGAGTTCAAAGGCTGCAACACGCCTCGTGATGTTTTTGAGAGGCTTAACGCTTCAGATCCTGATGGGAACAAGTGCTTCTTCGAGCGATCAATTGCTCAGTTCATCCCAGACACAGGCATGGAAGTCCTTTTGCGCCAGTGTCTAAAGTGTACTCCGAATTCGAGACCATCCATTGACACAATCTCAACTCACCCCCTTTTCCACAGTAAGGAGCGCGAAGTATGCCGACCGATTGTGGTAAAGAGTGCTGCTTTGTCACGAATGCTCTCCGCCATCATCGAAGAGAAAGACTTGACAATTTCAGGTGAACCGGAACGTGAAACCAGCAGCACGGAACAACTTCCCGAGAGAAATGAAGACAAGGTTTTTGAGCCTGCCACCACTGATGACTTAGCTCCTGAGCCTTTGCCGCCGAGTTTGTGGCTATTCCTCCCTCCTGTGGAACTAGAGATTGATCTGACCAAGCGTGCCAGTTTTTACTCGGTAGAGCAGTGGATATCTAGGCTCAAGCATCTGCAGCAACAACGAGGAGGAGAACTACGCTTCCCGTTGGTTTTCATGTGCGAGACTTGTGAATCTAACGCCACAGTCCAATGCAGCGTGGCCACGACATCCAAGTATGGGACGACAGTGACAGAATCATTGCTGTGTCTCGTGATGCCACTTGTTCGAGAAACTATGTTGTTTCTGGAAGCACGAGCCATTCTGTCCAACAGACGAAATGTTGGCGAGGTTAGTGGGCTAGTTGGTCCTCAACAATGGGAAGAACTGCAGTCATTCTACTGTGCTCTAGAGCGCATGGAGTTGGCCACACTGAATCCCGTGAACGAAATGGAGCTTGCACCTCTGGAGAAACAACTCAAGACTCGAGATCCGACAAAGGCACGGCAAGTGCTTGATGATCTCACCCAACTTATCTTCAGCGAAGAGAAGCGCGAGTATGTCAGGAACCTGCTGGATGCTTTAGTTAGTGACGAGGCATTTACAGCTCGAGTCGAGCGCAGCAGCTGGGCAACTTTACGCCGTTGCGACGTTATAGGCGAGAACTCGTCAACTTTACGCCGTACACGTTGGCTCTGCAGGCACCATGCACCACAGAAAAATTAATGTATAGCCGTCCTGAATAAAAGATAAAATACACAAACTTTGGTTTCCAGTCAGCCCGTCTCATCGTGAGCTTGCGCTACATGAAAAATAGTATACAGTGAACAATATCGTTGGTTTCAACTCGTGAGCAGGACGCATTGAAAATTGAATTGAGGGCTCTTGAAAGTTGAAACGGAGATCGTGTTCATTCATAGGAATTGTTTCAAGTGAATTCGTCGCGCAAAGTGATGTCGCAAGTGAATAGAGATGACGTGGTATCTTCCATCACTGCAGCTCATGAGAACTCAAGTGTCGATCCAGTATCTTATCTGGTAGCGCAAACTGATGAAGTTGTTGTGTCTGGAAAGTCAATGGAGCATGGATCACGAGCTGCTGACACTCCAATGGCTGACAAAGTGATGCCTTCGATGGTACCAAGGTTGTCAGGGTCGCAATCTTTGGAACCCAGGCCGTCGATAGTTAACGTTGTTGCTGCTGAAGTGGCTACTTTCCATGACGTGTTTGGGTTTCTTGGAATACCCATGATTGTTGTTTTTCTTCTCTCTGCTGCTTGGACTTTCATGCTTGCTGGGATCCAAGCAAATGCGGATGCGATGGCTAATACCATCATGAACACAACCCATTTCGATAACGGCGAGTTTTGGCTCCTCCCGAAACCTGAACCCGCGATAGTATTCTCCTCCGTTGTACTCCTATCGATTTTTGGGATCGGATACACTGCGTTGGCTGTCATCATGATTTTCTTCTATCGTTCTGGTACCCCAAACGAGGACGACAGTATCAATTCCAACGTAGTTCTTAAACCAACAAATGATACCACCAGAGCAGAGAAAGCTGCACCTAGCAATATTTTCCATCGCATGACGCATTGGTTTCATGAAATACCAACTGACGTTCGTCAACACTACTTCGTAAGTGCACTATCGTTAAAAGCTGTAGATAAATGGTGTTCATTATTGACAGTTTTTTTTCAATGTCTAGACTGCAGCATTAGATCTACCGAAGCTTATTTTTCAGACCATCACACTCTACACATACCTCCTTGATGGGTTTCCAACTGCGATCATCTATTACTACTCAGTACTACTGTTTTTGAATTGGCTTGTGGCATGCTATCGCAGTCAGCATTACGTAAATGACCCGGATTTGATCATCGCTCGACTCTACTACACGTACGTTGTACTTCACCTAAGATTCTGCAAGTTTGTACTGACCTGTCTTTCCAGCTTTGATCTCTTCTTTGCAGTGTTTGCACCTCTAGTAGTTCTTGTGTACTTCATTCACTCGTTCAAGTTTGATCGAGCCGAATTTCGTACAAGAATGGAAACTCTTACCCCCAGCACGTTCGATAATGTGGCTCGGATTTTTGGTGAACCAGCTCAGATATCGAGTTTCTGCAGCGCGTTTCACTACTTGCAATTCTCCTCAGGCTCGACTCTCTTTTACAAGTCTGCACTCAACGTGCTATCACTGTACAAGTGGCGTAAAATTGTGATGACGCTAATTCACAATCACCATGAACGACAACGTGAGCGCAAACGTAAAGCTTTAGTTGGTCCAGTATCAGCTGATACTTCACGACAGTCAAGTTTCAAGCGGACTTTGTCTAAAACACTTTCGAGGACCAACCTAAAGCCAAAGTTTGGAAAGCATTTCATTACGAAGCTACTGTTGTCCTTGATATTTCTTGTTTGGGGTGTTTTTACCCTGGTGTTCTCCATTGGATCCGTAGTTTCTACTCAAAATGTGTGCGGTAAGTATGATAAGTGTGTCCTAACGAGTTACCAGTGGAATTTTGGTCGTGAGCACTGCACGTGCCTTGTGTTTGCCGACCGCCGCACTAAACCAAAAACTTACGCTGAATGGACTGATCCTGTGGACACTACGACCAACCTCGTAAATCTTGCAATTGCTGGAGAGCTGCGCATCGTCCAGATTATCAACCGTGCTTTACCAGAACTGCCGGAGGAGCTGAGGGAATGCCATGATCTACAACAGCTCATTTTAGTCTATACGAAGACAGAGTTGCTACCCGAGTGGCTGTCCGAGTTTTCACATCTCGAGTATTTTCATGCAATAGCAATCGAAAGATTTACGGATAAACTCACCTCAAACTGTTTGTAATAGGCATATCGAAGGTGACTTCACAAGCAGAAGATTAAAATCTATAGCGGACGGCGTCTTTGACAATATGCCCCACCTCACATTTATGCACTTAGGAAGTCTTCCTGATGTGGAACAACTACCTTCCCTATCTGGTTTAACGGCCATACGATACTTGACCATCGCTGTCTTGGACTCTTTGAAGGAGATACCGAGCTTCGATGGGCTCTCGACAGTGAGCCATTTAAGCATTGTTCATGCTCCCCGAGCTACAACTTTACCTTCATTAGCCCCCTTGACGAGCCTGAAGTCTATGGTGATTCGAGCCAGAAGTGCTGTGTGCTGCAATGGATTCATATCGGGTACGTGCAATATGACCGAGTCGCAGTGTTTGCCGATTACGGGCGAGAAGTATCCACTGACGTGCACGGATGATCGGATTTCTGAGAGTGACAAGATAACTCTCGAATCATTTGGAAGTGCCTACATATGCCCCCCCTCGATTCCTCTTGACAGAGAAGCAACTGCACCTAGCAAACATTCTACCGATGATCTCTGTGGGGGTGTTCTCTACAAAGAGTGCTATCTCAATAGTGTACAAGGTATTTGCTACAACACCCGTATGATGGTAGTCAACTGTGAGACTACTAGTAGTTACATCACTATGCGAAAACTGCAGATTCAACGTGGTGTAGGGGACCAATGTGATCCAGATCTGGAGGCATGGCTCGGTTGTACTACTAAGTAACTACATGCGGATTTTAATTAAAAATGTTTGTAGCTAGGCAAAAATGATTTTGTCCAGGAAAATGGAATTTATCATCCAGTGAAGCTGACAAATCAAATGCAAACTTGAAAAATTTAAGCATGCAAACTATTTCACAACAGAGTGAAGCAATAAGAAATTGCATCTGTTGCTATGCTTGACCGATCTCACACAATAAGGTTATTCTGAAGTTTTACTTCTGCATCAGGTCCGGGCAGATCGACTGGAGTTGCGCATTAGGGGTAATTGCCTTCCCATTCACGGACATGTAGCACTGAGGGATGCGAGAATCCTTGTAAAACTCCTTCATTCCAGTTCGGCAGAAAAGGCGACTACAAATGTTGGTTTGCAACTTGCCAGTGGGAGGTTCATGGAACGGGTACACCTGGTACGAAGTGAGAACGTTGCAGATGCCGAGGTAAGTTTTGACGATTTTGGATTCTGCAATACCTTTGATGGTGTTTAGTTGTGTACTGGTGCACGTTGGTAGAGAAGCAGCAGAAGCAGTCGCGGTTATCAACACCAGCACTAGCATGAATCGAGCAATTGACATTCTTCGCTGGTTGGATTTGACTTGTTCGGTTAGGTGCCAATTGAAAAATGTACAACGAGTTTATTGTCCAGTCAAGTCTTGCATCATCATTAATCTCAGGTATTCTACATATCATGGAACTGAAAAAGGATTGTTGTGGATAGCCGTTTGCCTACTCTGATATACTGTCTAATTTTCATTCGTGCGTGTATTGTCCACTAATCGTAGGTGGGCTGAAATGCTTAGCACAACGAACCACTTCTTAAATCAAAAAGTACAGTGACTAACCATTATTATTTGACTTCAAATGACTTGTAATTTTGTATTACTACACCAGCATTGCTGCTTTCGGACTATCAAATATTCTTACAGACAGTACTAGGGTAAACCTTCCTTGTTCGCGGCCTTCTCCTTGGGAGGGATGCTGACCACACGCTTGCCAAAGAGACTGTAGTAGTAACCCTTCTCGAACCGATCGCGCGGGTTCGTGCGAACCATAAAGATGAAAATGCCTGTGATGCACACCACAATCAAAATCTTGTAGATACTGTCGACGTATGCGTCCACAGGGGTGGTGCCGTTCTTGATGGCCGAATTGTACTTCGCATTGAAACTCAGACCACCAGCCACACCACCTAGAGACCACGCCGTCAAGATGAAGCCGTGCATGGCACCAATGTTAAAGGCACCGAACATATCCGTCAAAAAGCATGGGATCGTGCCGAAACCACCGCCATACGACAGCGTCAGCAGGAACACCAATGCCACGAAAGCAGTGTAGCTCTCGTTGCGGATCAACGTGGGGAAGATGGCAATGATGGTGATCTGCGAGGCCAATCCGTAGTAGAAGAGGCACTTGCGGCCGAAAGCATGCTCGACGTTGAATTTGCGCACGATCACATCCGAGATGAGTGGGAATAGCAGACGCCCGACGCAGTTGAAAACGCCGTTAATGGACACGATGTTGGCACCTTCGTCTGCTGTCTTGCCGAAAAGCGTAGTGCACATGGTCGACAGCTTCGACAGAACGATGAGACCGTAGAGCTGGTTGCCAAAGAACATAATGTACAGGAAGATGAAGTCCGGGGACGTGATGGCCTGGATCAGCGTCATCTTCTTCACCTGCGAGTTGGTATCAATCGCGTTCGGGTCCACCATCGCCTCCATCTCACGGGCCGTCGGGGTCCTAATCGACTCGAATTCGTGGGCAGACATGACGCTCAGCTTCTCCCCACGTTGGAAGGACTCTTGTGCCTCACGAACAACTTCACCGTGCATGTTCAGACCGGCCACGTGGAACGAAACGTGCGGGGTACGTAGACAAACAGCGCAGCAGTAGAGGATGAAAGCCATGACACATCCAATAACAATGAACAGGTCGGGTACGCTAGTGGCATCAATAATCGGTAGGTACGCTTTACCCCACACCACCGAACCAGCACCGTATCCACCCACAGCGAAACCAGCAGCAGCACCGCGATAGTCTGGGAACCATTTTTGCAGTGCCGACACGGGTGAAATGTAGCACAAGCCGCTACCGAAGCCGCAGAAAATGCCGTAACCAATGTACAGACCCACGATCGACTCGGCATGCAGTGAGATGCAGCTGATCACACATCCGATGAGGAACGACGTTGCACCAAGCACCACACCGGCGCGGGGACCATTACGTTCGATCCACGGACCCATGATAGCGGTCGACGTACCGAACACTCCCACAGCAATGTAAAAGGCGTTGACTGCCATACCCTTGGTCTTGTCGCCGTAGATGAGATCGTCGATGGGGTTGTTGAGCACCGACCACGAGTAAAGCGAACCGATGCAGAACTGCACCATGAAGCTCGCGAAGAAGAGGTACCAGCGGTTGAACTTGATCCATGGTAGTGTCAAGTATTTGCCGTAGATGTAGACGGTGAGGAGATATTCCTCAGCCGCGTCCTGCTCCTCGGATCGGTGTTTGTCGGGCACCGTCCAGTGTTTGATGAGAGCACCTGTGACTTTGTCACCGCAGGACTTGGCGGGTGGTGTCACTTGCTGGACGGACGGATCGGTCATCGTTATCGGTGAAGTTGCGATGAAGGAGCAGGAACTAGTGTGTGCGACGCCGCCAAATGAGGAATGAGAACTGGGAATTGGCCGATCGATCCCCGGTCAACGATCTCTCTGTGCAAGGCGTTTCCCCCGCTCTGTACAAGGGACGCAGCTACGTTGAAGCGATATACGGGACCCGTTTCTGCCGGGTGGAGAGACCGAGCTTTGCTGCACGTCTGGTTTGACAGTGGAGACCACTTCACCCCTTGCGTGTCAGGCGATTCCCAACGTTAAACACGGATGGAAATCAGAGCTTGGCCTAGTTGACGCCAAAACAATGGACAGCGAGCAGTTCATGCACATGTACATGACAGTGCGGGACAACTCGCGATTAACTATTCAGCGTTAATTTACTGCGACATTGGTGCTGACTAGTGTCGACTAGAGTAAATGTTCAGCTCCAACGATTGAGACGGTGGCAAGGAGCTTCAGCTCTGAAGCTGGCAGTTGGGCTTTCAAACGGGTATCTTATCTCATCGCTGATACCCTCGACCCCCACGACTCAACTTGAGTCTCAAAGCAAATTCGCCTTGCTTAGAGCATCCCAGGGACGGTCGAAGTGGGTCTGGGCGGTGGTTGAAGTTGTCTTGAACTGCTGGTGCGTCGTCTTTGACGAGCCGTTGCGGCCTGGAATTTCTACTGCGAGTCGATGTGGCGTGCTTACGTGGCCACGAAAGCGTTCCGTGCAGTATGCTGCATACATGAGGCAGCTCACGGCAGAGTTAGGCGTTTATACGTTGTGTTCAGGGCTGAACTCAGCCTCTGTGGACTGTTATCTAGTCTCCAGTCTGGATCAAAGCTATGAGCCGGTCCTAATGCTGGAGCGCCTAGGCTCCTGATACATCCAACTAGCATCCAAGCTGCAGTATTGTGCATGTAGTTCGTTGCTCATCTCGGCTTGAAGTTGACCGTTCTGGCGATTCGAGTCGAATGTCGATCAATGAAAACCTTGCGTGTCGGCCGATGCCACAATTGAACCTCCCACGCACTGTTAAACGGCGTCGATGTCATCGCCAAGCAGACTCCAGTTACTTCGACTCCACGATGAGGTCCAAGCGCGCGATTCTACCGCGATGGAACTCAACCCAGTAAATGTACTGCCTCCAGCCTTTTGAAAAGGCTGGAGAGCATTGAGTCAGCATCCAGGCTGAGTTCCCTCTGGCTGTCGACTCACAGCTTCAATGCCACCTGAAGCCGGACGTTGGATATCGCAATACTTGAAGTTAACCCGCAACACCTAACAACATGATAGCAGGAGCTTCATGGTTTGTGTATTTTTGTCATGGTGACTACTTTGCTAGAGTTCTGTCAGTTAGAGTCACGTTGGAATTGTATTATAGCCATGGAGCTGACTGCGGACGTGATTAAACGAAGAAGCGGTCATTATGATGTGAATTTGGTCGCGTTGTTGGATGTTTCGCGAATGAGGATTCGCCGTCTGGTCCACCTGGAGTCGTGTTTGAACCTGCTAGAGCTCAACTTGGCACACAATGAGGTTAGATGATCTACTTTACTGGTGTTGCAATGTACAATTCGTTACCATTGCTACTGTTCACAGCTACGCTCGCTGGAAGGACTGCCTTCATTGCCACTATTACGATGTTTGCACCTTTCCAACAACTTGCTCACCTCCCTCGGTCTGTGGGCAGCCAAACCATATTTCTAGGATTTCACTTACCTCGTAATTATATTTGTCGTGTATTCAGATAGTTTGCCGCATTTGCCTCTCCTCGAAGAACTTACAGTTGCGGTAAGCTTCGGCATTTGGTCCTGATCATTGTCAGAACTTTGAATTTGTTGGTTTGTGACAGAACAATGAGATCCGCAGTATCGACTTTGTTGTCTTGGCAAACAAGCTACCAAGTCTTCGAATTCTTGAGATTAGCGGTAATCATCTAGACAGCAGTGCCGAAACGAAGGCATCCAAGGCGTTCCCTGATCTATTCACTTTAAACGGCGAGGCTCTCACACTGAGAAAGCTACTCGAAGAGATCTCTTCTGACGGCTTTGACAAAACCTCAGACGTAATAGACGATGAAAACCCCGCAGAAACCAGTGTCGAGCTCGACGATGATATTGGCAACTCAAAGGACGATGACATGGGTGTAAATGAGTTCATAAACGAAAGCACAAGGAACCTCGAAGGTGTGTTTTCCTGCTAAATTGATTTGTTGAATACAAGCCTTACCTGTGAATTGTTTCGCAGAATTATTCCAGCGATCCAAGCAAATGCTGGCAATGACCGAACCAGAACTATTATTTCCAGTATCGCCGTGCTTATCGAATGCCTCCAAAGGCTCATAGAGGGTAACCTCGTACGCAAAAGTAATAGGAGTAATAGGAACCCACTTTAGTCTCCGAGCTTTCGGAGGTCCACAAGAATATCAACACCGTTAATCTGAAAAATATGCGAGTCAAGTGATTTGACTTGTCCTTGACGGTGAAAAATGACGGCTTTTGCCATCACACACGCCGCAGCATATCTTCCTCGCTTGTTGCTGAGGCACCTCCGGAACCTGGTGTGTCGAAAATGGATTTGCGGCATGTTGGGCACGTCGAGTTGACCAATAGCCACTCGTCCACGCAGTCCTTGTGGAAATGGTGTGCACATGGCAGTACACGCAGTGACTGTGAAGCTTCGTAGTCGTTTAGACAGATACAACAGCACGCATCCTCAGGAGGAAACATATTTGCTGTGTATGTCTTGGTCTCCAACTGGTCAATTAACTGCAAAAACAACAAACATTAGTATTTAAGTTTACAAAGCTTCAATAATCCATGAGACTCACCTCCTTGGTCGCCCCTTTCCCTCTCATAGGGTCTTGCAATCTGCTGAGTAGTCGAATGACACACGGCAGACAGAAGCAAAGGATCGGCAGTAATGCCAATAGCAACAAGCATGGCAGGAAGATCTTGGCATATGAAATGACGATCATCCACAGTGCCAATTGGTACATGGCCGACCCATCATCACAACGTGCGCCGTCACTGATAACCCACATATTACCCACCAGGAACCAGAAGAGTCCTGCCAGATCCAGTCCGTACTTGAGTTGACTCAATGGAGTCATGTACTGTTCCCGTAGACGGATGGCACTGTTGCTACGAGCACCATTTAAATAGTAAAGTGTCCACTCCAGCAAGAGCGTCAATGTCAAGTGGATTGTATGTAGCAGAACCCACACTTGGATGCGGTAGCACAGTGTTTCGCCCTGCCAGTGCAAGGCCAGGATGACGATGGCCACCACGATCTGTGGCAAATTGACCAGTGAAATGGCCCACATGATGAGGCGCGAGTTGCGCGCGTCCCGGGCCTCCTGTACGCTGCTATTGAGCACATTGAGACGCACTGCATGGGCTTCGTCAGGGGCCGCGGGGCCGCTGCCCACGCCCGCGGTAGCTAGTAACCGCGCGCGTGACGGAGACGCTAGAGAGCTGCTGCTGGGACCTGAGGAGCGCAGCGCGACACGCTCTTCGGTGCTGGGCATGGCGGGCGGGTCGGACGTCTCGGGCATGCAGCAGGAGAACAAGTCGCGTTATTGTTTTTATATCTCAGTTCGTTGTGCTGCTGGAGTTTTGACCAATGCGAAGGAAGGTTTTAGTTGCATGAAGCGAGAATAGACACCTACCGAAATGAAGGCTTTAGCAACGTCATGCCAAGCTTTCTTGTCACAAGAAGATTCGTAGCTGTGGATATTGAATCTTGAAGGCGAGGACGATAGAGCTGTAAACACTTGCACGACATGCTTTGTTGAAAGCAATTACGGTATTTTTAAGGACAAGGCAACTTCAAGTTAGGTTTTTGGTAAATTTTGGCAAATGCGTGTGCAACAATTGCCTCGTCGCATGGTTTTCCAACGTGCTCTGTAGTACACAACGAATCTTGAATTGAAAGCCGTTGGTTTGTGAGAATAGAGAGCTGCCAAGACAATTCATTCAAACCAGGGTTTTATATTTTCATCGATGATTTCACACAAACAAGGAGAGCAAAATCTAGTCATGTCTTGCCAACAAGTCAGCACGATTTGCTGGTAGTTTTGTCCATGTAGACGTGTCTTCGCATTTTTGTGTCACTTACTCGCATTTACACAAGGAAAAGCAGCAACGTATCGACTAGCGAAGCGCCGGACGAGTTGCCCGTGACACGTTTGCGTTTTTTAAACAGCAGTCGGGTAGGAGTCTGGATAGCACCGAGTTCCCTGCGTACCTCCTCGAACGACAAGTGCTGCAAGTCCTTCTGGCCGATAGCCATGAGCAGATCGTCTGGTGTCGCGATTTCTAGACCGGGAGCAGAATTCGGGTCCGTCACGTTCCGAATTGCCACCGTGTAGCCGTTCGTCCGATTTATCTTGTCATTGCTCTTTGTAAGAGCTTTGTCGTCCTGCGTGCAATCGCGGAGCTGCAAACCAACAGCGCCACCGCTGTACATGACCGTGTAAAATCCCTTGTCATCAGCGTTTGATCCGGAATGGGGTCTACCATCGTTCGAGGTGGTAGAACCAGCATGTGGTCTGCCGTCGTTCGCCGTTGGAGGTGTAGCTGTTGGCTTGGGAGCGTCAATTCGGAAGCTCTGGCGCATAGAGATGGGAAGCTGCTTGCGTTGAGGAGGTAAACCCGCTCTGGAGCGTGACTTGGGTCGCGCCTGTGGACGCATCAAGAATGGGGGGTTCAAAATGTTGGTTGCTTCCTCGCCTCTGTCGCTCGATGAGGATGTCGCCTTCGGTCGAGTCAGAGGAGCCAATGGCTTCAACGGGAAGAGTACATTGTCTTCTTCCGATCCCGACGAGTCTGACGGCGTTTCCTCCACAAGTCTCCCAAAAGTAAGACGACATGGTCGTGGGAACTGACGAAGCGTCTGGATAATGTCTTCAAAGCGCATCTCATCGAGACGCGTGGCTTCTCCTTCATCATTGTCCGGAGAGATAGCAACCAGCACGTCGCCCAGCACCGGCTTGAGGTTCTGAAAAGCAGGTGAGATTTTGTTGGGGTCGATCGCTGTGATTGCAGCGTGGAGAGAACACGGGTCCATAGCCAATGACACGCCTAGTGGCATCTGCGGCGCCCACGTGAAGACGTAGTTGCGCACCACGTCGGACTCTTCCACTCTCGAGGGAATCTCCTTCTCCCGTGACTTGAAACGCAGCGTCACCGGCAATTTGGCACGACGCAGAACTGTCACCAATTGATCGAAAGCTTTGAAGGGTTGCATGCCTTCGGGTTGGTCTTGCAGTTGCAGGTCGAAGGCCACGAGTATGTCGCCTACGGCCAAGGGGGACGCCAGCACTGCGGGACACGCGTTTGGAGGCACTTGACACACTACAGGCAGGTCATTTTCGTTGGGTGTGAAGCGCAGACCTAATGCGTCTTGACGCCACACCACGTCGAACTGGTCGGCGGTGGCCATGGCGGACGGAATGCGCTGGAAGGTGGAGGGCGGCGGTCTTATTGCAAAGTGATCACTGCCAGTGCAACCGATACTGAAGCGATTTGTAACGGGCGGGATGCATGCCCATCAACGAAACACTGCTATATGCACGCGGAACCTTTCTAATCTTATATTTGTGTGGTAAACACCGATCATATCCCGCACGGACTTACTGAAACCAAGTGATTGGCAGACAGGCGGTGTTCTGGTTCTGTAAATGCATACTATGGAAAATCCACTAAGTCGCGAATGAGAGCGTCTTGACTTGCATCGTTTCAAGTTGCCTATGGCCTTGTTTAGCGATAGAAATGGTTGAGGCTGTCCCTATACATTAGTGGCTCGGAGAAGTTTGAGACTTTTACTTATGGACGATGAACTTTCATCAGCCTGCCGTCGTTATTACGGTCCCCCCTCTGACTGCCCCAACCCATGGTATCATCAATTTGTCGAGGCAAGGCAACAATCGACAATTCTTGCGACTGATATACGAACCAGGCTACATTGTAGCCTGGTTCGTCTAGGACATCTGTCTTGAGATGTGTGTAGACGTTCTGCAGTTAGAGACAAGCCCTGTACAAACGAGCTGTCGATAGACGTTTGGCGCACAGCAGGCGGTCCCGACACTGCAACCAGGTTACGAGATCCACCACTATCCCGACAGTGGAGATAATACGTTAAAATACGGGTCACTGGAGAAGTGTCGTGATGTCCGCGAACGTAGAAATGAGCTGCTGACACTCAACATACATTACAGATAACCTTACAACTTCAACATTCGAATGTACACAAACCTTCAATCGTAAATGAGACTTCGCCACTGCCAGTGTACGATACTGTTGACAAATTCCGAGATAGATCGCCGCTGTGCAAACGTGAACTGCTTTTTGGTGGGCTCCTCGCGGCGGCAGATCTCGACACACAATTCGCCTTCAGCTTCCTCCTCGATGCTGCCCTCGCTGAAATGCTCGCCGGTGCCACTATCGTGGCTGCCATTGACACTAGTACTTCGGCTTGGGCTATCGTTGCTTTCGTCACTACTAACACTGTCCTCTTTGCCTTCTGCTTGTTCGACAGGGATAGTCTGGTTCTTGGGTGTGATAAATGTCAAATGAATGATGAGGTCGAACGTGTCAGGGCATAGCAATAGCAGATGGCTGCTGCTCTCGTCCTCCTCTTGGAACTGGAACTCGCGTAGCTGATCCGCGTAGATATCTCGGAGTCGCAGCGCCAGTTCTTGCCAGCAAACACCAGGTACGCGCAGTAATTCATCGAGACGCGGGTCTAATGTCTCCAAAGGTGTGCAGATTGACAATCGAAGACACTCTTCCAACTGCTGCGGCCCCACTTCCACGCGGAACAAGTCGCCTGGAAGCGCCAGTGTTCGAGCTACATCGGCGCCAGGGCCGCGTGAATCGTCAAACAACAAGCGAGACCATAGCAAATCGCGTTCATAGTGCTGAGCAGCGACGCGGAAAAGCTCTCGGGTAAATAGCTGTGCTTCTTGCAACGCTCGCTCCACAGGCAGAACCCCATTGCCTACACCTAACTCCGAGGGTGTACTCTTGAGCAGCAAGATCTGCACAGAATCCTTGTTGAGAAGCTTCTGCGTCAAAGGTTGCGTTGTGATCACTAGCGAGTATCCACCTAAAGGCTCCAGTTTGCGACTCTGCGTTGACGGTATTATCGTGGATGGAGTCCGATGGAAGAAGCTGCCCGACGAAGAATGGCACACAACCGCATCCGGTGTACCAAACTGAAGTAAATCTAGCACCTCATAGCGCGAACCATGACATGCTAGGTACCGCAGTAAAATCTGTACCATAATGATCTCCGAACAGCTTGACTGTAGTGATTTAGGTTGCAACGTTACCGTCGCCATGCGTATCACACAGTCACGCCAAAGCAGAGACAGCGGAGCACTGGGTTTTGGTGTGTCCAATCCAACTGAAGCTGAACAATTGTGGGTCGCCTGTTGCTGTTGATGTTGCTTGGCTGTAACTCGTCGAGCAAATCTCGGTGCTGCCCGCGAAATCGATCGATGACCATCACTAGCATGAGCGACAAACGTTGAGGTAGCCGCAGAAGCTCTTGGATCGTTCAGATTTGCCATCACCGACTTACTGCTGCCAGATGACCTTGCTGGAGTCGACGCGATTGGTACCGGTGACCTAATACTCTTCGGTTCCTCTGGTGGATCCGGAAAGGCATGCAAAAAACACTGGAGTCCTTTGACGATGTTTTGGAACGTGGAAGCTTTCCTCCATGGCATAGGTGGAGTCGCCACTAGGGCATCGCCTTCACTAAGGTGCTTGCCAACACTGCTTTCTTGCCCGTTCTGTCCCTCGTGAAATTCATGTGATGCATTAATCCACTGAAGTAAATGTTGTTGGAAGTAGCGTAGTGTGAATCCGTAAATGAGGGCTTGCGTCTGCAGTTGGGCACGTAGCCACGAAGCTACACTCTGAACCCTTTGTCCGGAAACCCCGACAGTTCGCTTTCCAGACTTTGCAGCCAAACGATTTTGAAATCGCAGGTCCTGTTGCTCTAGGTCATGTAAGCTTACAAGCACAGCAGTAAGTCGCACGCCACGGTTGTCGCACTTCACTTCTAGCACCACAATGGAAAGCGAATGCGCATCGGTGCTCCCGCTGTTTTGATCGATCTTCCAACCACCAGCTTCTGCTGCTGCTCTTTCCGGGTGATAAAAGTACTCAGAGAAGCCCTCTCCACCCGGTCCATCGTTATCGGTTGCCTCGATGTTATGATCAACCGGGAATGCTCGTGCATGCCTGCCCGTTTGCAAAGTCCGGAGTCGTCGGAATCCAAGTGTGTGCAAATGTACTGCGTACTCCTTGTAGAACTCGCTCGCTACTTCCAGACGCAACGGTTCCAGGTTAGCACCAACCTGTTGCTGGATACCCCGAACATCTGCCCCGGCACCTGCGCCCATGCTAAGAACAGTATGCTCCGTATACAGTTTCGCCACAGAGCATTCATCTTGGTCAAACACAAATTCCCGCTTGTAGCTGAGCAAGTGCACTAGATCCATGCAGGACCGTAGTGCACGTAAACGACTATTCACGATCCCACCTTCCTCACTGCCAGGTTCACCAATCAGCTCTGCTGTAGTCCATCGCTCCACAAAAGCAGCACGTAAACGTTGGTGAAGCAATAGATGCCCGCTCTCCATCAGATGTGCCACGACGTCCTTCGCAACAGGTTCCTCCATCTTCTCGTCTGCACGCAAAGAGGCAAGCTTTTCCAACAGATTCATACCCACGGTATGGCTAGTCGAGCGTGATTCAAATGTTTCCCACCGCTTCTCCAGTGCTCTACAAAAGTATGGAAGAGGTGTTACGCTTTTCTTGGGTTGACCATCATCTTCGTCGGTCTCAAGCTCGATAAAATGCTGTCGCTGCTCGATTGAAATCATCGTAGCCCATCGTTCCGTGCTGCCAGGGAACAAAAAGCGTGGTCCCCATGCACACTCCAAGCGTTTCTTCCACGAACTATGGATACGGCCCGGATCTGAGGATATTGTGTCATTGCTGATTCTGCGGTGAGCAGACGTCTTGGTTAGTGTTAGTCCCGACAACGAAGAAGAAGACGACGATGATCCCAAATCTGATAGCCCCAAACCTCGGGATCCTCTCCGTACAGGGCGATTCAATCCACCCAACGTGTTCTTCGAAGCAGCAATCGCAGTACTTGTCGAATCAGTCATGGTATGGGAATCTGCATGACCAGCGTTGAGACCGCTTGGCTTCGATTCAGCTCCATCCACTGTGCCGTGTAGCCGTGGTCCTTTAATATTTGACAACGGCAAGTCCCAAGGCGCGATGCTATCCCCGGACGACGCCGATGAAGAAGCGGTAGGATTTATACCTTGCGTTGCACCAACACCTGGTCCACCGCCAATCCGACCAGGGAACCCACCACCACCCCTGGCTCGAGCACGTGCCGCCATTAATGCCGTAGCAGCTCCCGTACCTCCTCGCATTCGAGCTGCTACCTCACTCCTATTCCCACCAGGGTATGGCAAGGCGGGACTTAGGCCACTCAAGCGCTTGCTTGGAGATGACGACATGCTATCCGAGACGTTACTGCTACTTACAATGCCTCCACTCCTAGTTCTTCCCGGTGTTTGGCCTCCTGGTGGAGCATCTCCGTTACTGAGGAGACTTCGCTGTGATAATGATGGCCCTGATACTTCCCGTGAAAGATCTGGAATACTTGGGGGGCCTATTGATACTCCCAAGTTCGTGTTACTCTTTCCCCGAGGGCGCTGGTATTGCGATTCAAGATTCTCTAGGGCTGGCTGAGTCTGGGCCTCACGCAAATATACTCCGAGCGCGATACCATCGATCGAGCGCAGGCGACTGGCATCCAATACTCTGGGAAACCATTCATGGGACTGCAATACCGATAGCACGGGTGATCGGTACTCGATGAAATGCACTGCAGAATCTTTACAGAGCACAGCGGGATTCTTTCCCACACCCTTCCCAGCTCGTTCCGTTCTTCCGACGGCCAGGAACAAGCTGCGAGGTTGCACAACCAGTGAACCAACAGGGGCAGCGGCTACGAGACCCGATTTTTCCAGCAGCAGACTCCGTAGCAGCTTTTCGCGGAGCATACTCCATGTAAGCACCCGAGCCAAATGTGTAGCAAGACCCTCAACTAGGGCAGGGCTCATATTGTATCCATACAACCGCAAGCCCTTAGTTGTGGACAAATCCACCACATAGTAGAATGACCTTTTGACCTCACGATGTCCATGATGTTCCGATTTCAGGTGGTGGTGATGAGTATTGCTGCTATTAGAGTGCAACAGAACATCTCGTTCCGAGAAGCTAGTGCTCTTTGGTTGATGCGGCTGGTGTGACAGACTTCCCATTAGTCCAACGATAGATGATGTTGTTGATGACACGGAAGGAGCCGCTTGTATATGCAAGTTTGCGTTCGAATCCGAACTCGGACCCGTCGATGTCCATGTGAGCGGCATTCGGCCTGATACCGAATCGATATCTGAAATCTCTGAATGAATAGAATCTGCTCGCATTAGCGGCTCGATCTGATGGAGTGCCGAGCTCATGGATGCTGTTGTTTCTCCATCTGAGTCACTTGAATCCGCGTTTTCGTACACTTCTGGATCTCCAACATGCTTCACCACCAGCCGGAATTTGTCTGGGGATAGCTCACTCATGTGTGAGCTCACGTGTAATCCTTCGTTGCGAGTAGCCACACTCTCGTAACTACCTGAAAGCCTAGACTTCGCATAGACTGCTGGTCGTAAGTGATGAGGTAGACAGCTCAAAAAGTTTCGAGTCTGCACCACTGTGTTTTCAAGATCCCATGGTGCGATCGATAGGTTCACACCTAGATTAGTGACGGAGGACGATGGCAGCAAGCATGCACTCTTGAAGAGCGAAATCAGCGTGTCGACATCTGAAGGTAGCTTCCCAGAGTAGTCTGCAGATTCCAGAGCCCCATCACTGATTGTACTGGCAGCAACATTCGGTTGCAGCTTTCTGATTGTCGCTTCGATGTGGTAGTCGTACAGAGTTTCATCCATGAATGCTTCCACGACTTGGTTCAGCTCCACTGTATGAATCGAGCCACGAATCCACACTTGGCATCTAGCCACCAGCATATTCGCGCTAGTGTTCCCATCACTTGCTACATTTGAATACAACTTCGCCAGCCCTGGAATGTTATGCATGTACTTGACCCTTTTCGTGCTATCCGAGTCAAAATCATCTTTCTCTTCATCTCCAGTTTCAGTTTGAGTGGGACACTTTCGAATAATGTCGACACGCATGAGAGCAAGGCCCTTACCGACTCGGGACATAAATCCTTGTGAAAGACGCAAGTCCGGGTTCAAGTTAAGAACATACGACGCCTGAGCCATAATTTCAGGTGCCGTAGATACCGAGTCTAATCCAGCAGAACCAGCATTTTCCACCCCCAATCGATGTCCCTTTGAGAAGAAGATAGGAGATTGAGTTGCGGCGTTGAAAACAACAGAGGGATTTTCCGCCTGAATCGCTACTAACGATTTCTGGTAGTCTCCCAAACAAGCAGGATGCAAATGAGCGCTGTCGTTTAGAGCTGCGTCATTGTCGTATTCGAGTTTTGTCTCCTCGCTCACACCTTGGTCTATTGCTTTCGACACTTCCTCACTGGGTAAGCTGATAGTGCTGCTTGCAGATGCTAAACTCCCGCGCCGCCCCCCACTTAACGAGTTATTCGCAGGACCCCGTAAATTACGTGATGGTAAGGATCCGCTACTTGTAACAGGTCGAATATACGGCGCCAACTTCAGTGTTTGGGATAAGTAATGTAGTAGTGTGCAGCAATCAGCTACTCCGCCAGGAAGAATATAATCCAGTATGCTTGAAGGTTCGGATGCAGGTGGACACAAAAACGCCAGGTCTGTCGGGCTCAGCTGGAACTTAGTGTTTCGCGCCAGCAACTTCATCAGCACCACTTGCGTAGCTTCATCTAGTTTCCTTTCCAACAAACGGCACAGCTCATGGGTAACTTCTTCACCAGCTTCAGATACACCGAATACTTCCAACCTAATTCCAGGAACGCCCGCTGGAGTTGTTGTCATTGTAGAGTTTGTTGCACCTCCGCCACTACTTCCTCCAGTACTTGATCTAGCAAGACCACTCCGCTCCTGCCGTTCTTCCATCGGTTGACTGCAAACCACAGACGACAACGTAGTGTCGTAAAAGATGCTGATCTTCATATAAAACACGTGACCGTCGCGATCACGGTATACGAAAATATGGCGTCGATTGTGAACTTGGAACTGTTCGAGTGCTGAAGTACACAGCATATTAAGCGCGAAATTGGGTGCTAAGCGCTCATGAAGCCTGAAAAAAGCAGAATAACGCAAGTCGCACTCAAACTGCCCCGGCCAAAAGAAACTGGCTTGCTTCATCTGCCCACTCTTAGAATCAAAAGCACTATCTGATCCAGCTCGCCGCTTGGGTGACCGTGGACTTGATGGCAAGTTCCCGTCTGGCGGAAGCAGTAGACCATTGCAAGTTCGAGTCTCGTGGAGTTGCAGCAAAAGTAGGAATTGGTTTACACGGCGGCACACAGCGTGCACCCCTAGTTGAAGGCGTGTAAGAACTTCCAACCGGTTGAAAGAATTAGGTGAACGACCTGGGTGGTGAAGTCGTAAGCTAATGTGATCATTTTTCAGCTCAAAATACGCCCAAAAAGGAATCTCAAATTTTGAGGCTGTGCTTTCTTTCATCTTGGCTGTGTCAGACGCATTCACAGGTGTGCCAGTAGCGTTCATATTCTCCACCACAAAATACACGTCACTGCAATGGTGAACATTAAGCAAATCGCCCTTCTCAAATTCTCGCTTAAACAAATCAAGCGGGTTCACGGGGGTTTCTTGGCTACGAGCCACAAATTCCAGGGGATACTTTGCATTCGTCAACGCGTCAGCAGGCAAGTCATCAAAGAGTCGCTGAACCAGTGATCCAATAGCTGGTGTGATTTCGTTCGCTGACTTCAAAATGGACAAAATTTCGACACTGCACCATTCTTTAATATCTTTTCGAACACGAGTCAATACGTGGCGCTGGAAAAGATGCAACGTCGAAAAGTTGTACGCTCGAATGGGCGGCAAGGTGTTGTTGACCTTGCCGACTTGACCATTGTTACTATCCATTTCAAACGGCATCGGAGATGGAATACGTCCGTCATCAAACGCTCGTTCATTTGGCAAAGTCAGTGTTACCAAGCGCAACGCAATACGGCCCAATGGAGCATTTGAAAATGCCTCAGCAATCTGTGTGACATCAGCCATATTAAAATTCTTTCGTGACCCATGACTAGTCTTCAAAGATTCCAAGAACGCGCTAAATTCCACTTGCCGACTGCTTGGTGATGAGAGCTGTTCTTCTGCAACCATATCTTTTCGCAAATCTTCGTATGTGGCGGTACTAGAAGCCCGACGTAGTAGTTCTGAATTAGGAGTAGCACCTGAAGCGTGCATGTCGGCAGAGTTCGATCGAGTCTCGCGTGAACCATTAAGCACGCGGCACTCAAACCTGAAAAAGAAAGGTACTGAAAAGCTGGACGTCGCCACAGCGACTTCTTTGTTGAACTCCGCGTCCTCTTCTACATTTGCATGATGCTGCTCACTCCCAGAGCTGTCTTCGGTTGAAGTAATCACAGGAAGTGGCAATTCACGCCCCAGACTACCGCGCCTTCGTCGAATCGGGCGCTTTTTACCAGCATTATCTGCTGCTTCCACATTAATGTGCAGTGTTCCTTCTACGTGGGGATGAAGAGCTGTATGATCACCTTCATCCACGCTGTGGCCACCAGTGGATCTAGTTTCATTGCGCAGATTTTCGTCTCGTTTCTTATTTCCAACAATTGCGTCACCATCACCGTCATCTGAATCTTCCATGAGAATGTGCAGATCATACTCACTTGCTGATAGGTCCTCGTATGTTGCGTGCTCGTTTCCTGTAAAATAATAATACTTCGTTCCAGCAATAGGCACGAATACACTCGAGAGAATTCTCTCAAAGGACTTTGTCAGCTTGTCTTTCAGAATATCTGCACCAATGCCCGCAGACACTACTGCAGCAGCAGCTGGGCTTAGTGGGGGTATTTTGTGCGAAGCAGCAGTCTCCATCATACGATAAAGGAGCGTAATATCCACATCCACAGGGACTTCTACACAGCTCGACAGTGCCTGTAGCAAATCACTGTGCTGAACTGTTCCTCCTTCACGCAATGCCATATAGACACCGCGAGAGAAATTATGCTCGTGAGCACGTTTCACTTTTTTGCGGAATCGACGAGATGCAAGAATACTGTCTGAGGTCAATCGAGGATGGGAGCTACCTGTCGAGTCCGATGGTGATCGTGCAGGAGACCTCTTCCACAGTCCACGATCGAGAGGTATCGTTGGACGGTCCTTGTCACATCGTTTTGAAAAGAATAATTGCTTCAGGATTGTGTGAGGTAAATCCACGCGACCAAGCATCTGGTTGCTTTTGTCGTGCAAGTCCGTGGATAATCTGGACAGCGAACACTCGTAGAATGCAACCTGAAAGAAACCCGAGCCCAGAACTCCGTTAGCACTTTCGATCAGAAGGTGAAAGTCACAGCCGTATGATGCGCGACGGGAAATATCTTCACAAAACTCGTGATCTTCAGGTGTAGAAGGCAGACGTAGTTTCTGAAAATCACGACCATAACTTTGTTTTTCATCCCGAGAGCCCTGGTAATGTCCCATTCTCCAGGATTTATAACCTTCTCGGAAACTGCGCCGGCGCTCTTGGTACAGCACGATATCATCCGCAGACACCGACATACGCACCACGCGTGATTTCGTCCCATCTTCTTCCGCTGCATGAAGTGAAAACTGTTGTGATGGTGTCTTGTGGTCTCCTTCTTTCCCAGGTGCCTTACTTGGCATACTCAGTCTGTCATCTAACGATAGGTTGCCATTGTCAACAGTGTTTTTTAAAGAATCCCCTCTGTCAATATTCTTGTTTTGCACTTGTAGGGTATCCAACGAAGGAAAGAAAGCTAGCACAACGCAATCTTCGCTCACAAGCTTAGCAAAACACTTGCCTTTGCTTAGGGCGTGATGTGGCACGCGATCCTTAAAAGTTAAAGTCAGGTGTTGCTTCAGCCATAGCGGTAATTGCCCATCCATACCTTCCATGAAAAATCGATCATCTTCAATACCATTGCTAGTGGATATACCAGTGTCTACTACAACATCGCCATTGTAGTCAGTCCACGACACTTCGCAGTCACTCAGACCCCTCAAAGTAAGTTCTAACATAGAATAGAGATTTTCGTTGGCTGTCGAGACCGAAGGTGGAATTTCGACAACCCTTGATTCATCTGCTCCGCTCACAGAAGTTTTTCCATTTTGTAAATACATCAGAAAATGCTCTGTTGACCGATTCGAAGTAGCCAGAAGCCTGGCTGTGCTGAATGGAGGGAGAATCATACCATTTTCTGCTGCTAGTTGCCGATCCATGCTCCAGTTAGAGCCAACGACACCGTCAACATCCTTGCTCATCTGATTTAGCAACTCAACGTTCTCACGCAAATTAATGATACAATCAAATGTGTACAGACACGAGAGGAAGTGACGGTCACTCTTGAAAAGGTAGCCGCGGATTAAATGCAACAGTTCACTTTCACCCAGATATGTAGAATCCCCACTCCAATCGATGCTCACATCCTCTTGCTCCATTGATTTTTGTTCATCTTCAATCGACGATGTAGAGACCCGACCAGATGCTCCTTTTGGGGTACTGTTTCGATGTGTACTACGACCTTCAAAGTTCTCAAAGGGTCTGCTATGCCCAATAGCTCGCTTCAAACTCCAGTGAAACCTATCATTATGATCAACATCATCGGATAATCGTGTCTTTATGATGCCATGCTGGGGCTCCATCCAAAATGAGGTCATCAAGCACGTATCCGAGACACGACGAAGTGCATACTGGACTAGGGCCGTTTTTGTATGCCCCTTCTCATCTTCCATCAAAATCTCTCGACCAAAAATGACGCTCTCTGCATGTGCACCTTGTCCATCCTCTCCTTCTTCTATCTTCCAATCCAAGACCCAAAATCCACAGCTGATGCGGGCATCATGAAGCCGCCGCATTACGTCTAACAACGCCGTTAAGTTCGCCACTTCCCACTTCCAACTCGAATGCCACACGTACGCACCGAACACTCGATGTAGCTGCAATTCACTACCTCCGCAGCATGTACTTGATGGAGGAATAGCTCCTGCATTCTTTTCAGCTTCCAGCGTCGGCGAAGCGACATAATAATCAAAGGGACCAGGTTCCTGATCAATTCCGTGGAGTAGAAGAGTGTCGTGCGTAACAAGCAAACGACTCAGCATACGATGACAGAGAATTACAGGAGTTTCTGTTAGCAATGACGAGAGAAGCTTGGCTGGGGAAGGTGTCACAGCAACCTCGTTGATACCAGCAAATATTGTGCTCTTCAAATCGTTCAGCACCTGCCGGCGAGTTGATGCTCTAGTCGCAAAAAAAGCTACATGAACCGCGCACAGCGTCTTGTTCTTGAATTCAAGCCGCACAAAGCAAAGAGCTGCTTTGCTCTCTTTTGTACTGCTACTGTCTTCAATATAGCTGACATCTTCTCCCGTGTTGTTACTATGACCGCGTTGACGACGTCGTTGTGCAATCCCTCCAGGTGTGGTAGCCGACGACGGTGACACTTTGGCTCTCGGGGGGGCGTGATTTTTTTCCGCAGTAGTGGGGCGAAGAAATTTCAAAAACAAATCCTGAGAAAGTTTTTGAGAAGACCACTTAACAAGAATCGCAATAAGTGGTTCAGCTAGACTCTCAACTCCGATTGAAATACTTCCATTGTTCGTGCCATACACATTCGCTCCATGGCTGTGCATCATCCCTTGCGACGAGTTTCGCAAGTGCGAGCCTGTGTTGCTACGCTCCACAATACCGTGCATTTCATTTCGATAAAATAGATCTGTGCATGCATCACTCTTGACAACGCAGAGAATTTCTAATCGCTCCACATAAAACCAGCGGTGCCACAGCACAGTAGAGAGTTCGCCAATAATGTTAAACACTGGGTGAGAGCTTGTAATCTTTGGGGTTACAGACGTTGATGCTGAACTTGCACTTGTTCCAAAGGAGAACTGGTTGGCAACCGAGTCGCTAGTCTCACTGATACTGGCCGTCGCCGTCATCAAATGCAACAACACACGGTCGACATCCTGGACATTGCGTATGAAGTCATGCACAAACACTGGTGATGCCATGGAAATCTCTCCTCCAGGACCTCGAGGTGCAGCACTTCGGTCCCCACCTGGTGGAGACCGTTGCATTGTATCTTCAAATGCACGGAGGAAGTCTGCGTAGGCTAAAATGTTCATTTTGACGTACCACTCACTCCAAGTTGCTCTTTGGTCTTCAGAGAAAATGGCTGTAGGTTTCTTTTGTGACGAAGATGAGCCTGGCCCTTTTAATCCTTGGCCACTCAGTCGTCGAACTGTGTGAGGCGTTGTATTGGTCGATGCTGACAACGTTGGAGAGTTTTCCATAGTTGTCGATACCACGTATTCCAGCCAAACATTCTGCTTCCACTGTAGTAAGAACACAACTAAAATCTTGGTACTAGTACTCGCTGCTGTGCTGTTAGGATCCCGTGGAGAATCTGTTCCAATTTGAGCGGGTAATTGTGGCTGATTATATGTCTTCACGTACACTTTATTGATCGTAAAACCTTCACGGAGCCGTGCCTCCACAATACGATTCACGTCTGCAAAAATGCGATATTCGTGTACCTTTTCACGCCACATGCGATAAGGACGGAGAGGTAGTAGTGTTCTTCCATCAAAAGACGTGCTATCCATCTCATTCAATTTGACCACGGGAGCTGAGTTCGCGTGTACACTTGACTTGCGTAAGAAGCAAGCATCTTGAAGCCCCGTCATCTTCCTTACAACGTTACTGCATGAACTCGTCGTACCGTAGCAAGCTTCATGAATAGCTGCGTACTCGAATACCGTTCCACCTGTATACTCTGCTACAAAGCGCAACAGATGCGTATCTGGTACGAATCCAAACGTTGCATTCAGCTCATCTTCTCCACCGCCCCCAATCCGCAGAAAGTGACACTGAATATCATGACGCACGAGCTGCATCAGCAAATTATCGTATGAATAGGCATCCCGAACATCCACAACACCATCCGTAACCAGAACCATCATTGGTGTACAATCTGTCGGTAATGAGTTGAGTGCAAATACCGCGTTCTGCAAAATCCAGTCAAGCGAGGCCGGTGTAGCATTACCGAGATATCCCCACTGTCCCCGTTCCTGGGCTTGACATGCCCAATCATTCTCAATGAGTTGAAATCGGTCCTTGATGAGCTGCAAGAATCCCGCAGCATTGGAGGGTGTGACGATATACCCTTGCATAAGCACACAGAGTGACTCCACGAGCGCTCCTTGCACCAGCACAGACACATGAAGCTCTGGTGTGAACGCCACTCCACCCACTTCCATAGGACGTAACATACTCCAGATGAAGAGCTCCACACTTTCATACAACAAGTCCAAGAACAGCCTTCCTGATGATGAATCAATGGACAAAATCGAAGGTGATGCGTCTAGACACAAAACGCAGCGGTAACGCTGGAACACGGCGGCAACTCGGGTGTCCGGTGTCAACTGTCCCGGAATATGTGTTGTCACTCCTTGTAGCTGTAGCATGGGCTTGGAAGTGGCGCATTCTGTCCCGTGGTTATTGTCCCTTATAGATGCTGCACTCTTCTCGGGCTTCAAGGCGTCTACCGCCTGCTCATACAGCACAGCAGCCACACTCATACCCTCGCCCAGCTCGATACCTCGACTGGAAGTCGATACACGCTCGCCTGGAGGTAACTCGGATGGCTTCAGCCCTTTGTCTTGATCTTCTTCGAGCTCAGACGGAGCGGCCGGCAGCATCTCGAGTGCCAGCTGGCGGAAGTGCCACAGCGACAGTGTCGTGTGGTTCAGTACGCTCACATCTGCGCCTGACAGGATCAGCTCCTCCACACGCGGCGCTGGAGCCGTCGGCTCCATGATGACCTGCACTCTCGAGCTTTGGCTTTTCTAACAGTTAAATGAGATTTACTTACCAATATTTGCTCACTTCTCTAACAATTAACCGATATGCTTTTTTTTCCAGAATTGGGTTGTAATTAGAAATTAAGCAAGGATTTACATCTAATAGCGTGTCTACATTTTTGGCCTACCACCTTAAGTTCATTGCTTAACTGTGTGCTCAGGCCATATCCAGTACACTAGCTCTGTTTGTCTACTTGCACGACGCCACACGGGTAGCTGGCTCGGCTTGAAGATTCTTGCGCTTGTAAAACAAAATGTAGGCTGCGTTCGACTTGACTTGACCGGGCATCGCTGGTGTTACTAGGCTGTCGTCAAAAGAGTACCAGCCCGGGTACATCTCGCCATCTCCATCCTTCCAGCTCTTAGCAAAAGCCGTGTAGTGACCGAAGCCCATGCTGCCGTAGTGGTTGCTCACCGCGAATAGATAATAGCTTAAATGGTCCTTGTCATTGCTCTTCTCAAGGCAGTACGGCGACATGTCCAGACCCTCCAGTGGGAAGTCCACATACACGTCCAGCTTGTCACGCAGGATCTCGTTTCGGTACTCAAACCGCTTGAGCGACAGTATAAGTACATCTGGTAGCCGCCACATTTCCATGGTCTTGCGCGCCTGTCGGTGCTCTTTGCACTTGCTACAGTACCACAAGTTTGCTTGGTCGAGAGTCTCCGGCTTCACAAAGTTCCGGAAGCAGTCGTCCAGAGAAATACCTTCATGCGCACGAGATCCACCCGATTTCGCACGCACAGTCTCGTGGTTGACGATTCGCTCGACGTCAGGCCGAGGAGAAGCTGACGAGGAAAGCATTGACGATGACCAGGCGACGGTAGCGAATACGAGCTCATCTGGCGAGTCCTCATCATGTAGTGTAGCGAAGTCCAAAAACTTTGCGTCGGCAGCAAAAGGAACGGGCTCGTTTCGTAGGTACACACCATCGCGGTCCGATAAATACACGCACTGAGATAGCAAGTTGCTCGGGATTTTCGCCTTTGATGTTTGTGAGACGTGTGTACTTAGCAGATCACTCCACTTGTCCAACATCTCAGCGCAACTAGTTGACGTAGTGTAGGTGAAGATGAGCGGATCACCCACCAGAGCAGATCCTACACGATGATAAAGAAATCCATACTGCACAGGATCTTCACTTGGTGTATAGTCCACTTGGTACATGAGAATGCGATCATCTTCCCGAAGTCGGTTCAACCGCTCCGTGTCACTGATAATACGGTAGGTCATAGACTGGTAAATGTCAGCCGCCAGTAGAGCACTAGGGCTCACACCACAGAGTTTACTCAATGCACGTTTCAGCAAGAGCACGCTTCCCTTCTTAGGCACTTCAACGAGGTATCGAGTCATGGCCTTGCCTGGTTCTCTCGGGACGAAAATGACTTCTATCTGACGGTTCTGCTGCTGCGGTAATTCAAGCTGAATGCAATTAAATGGATCAAACGTGATCGAGACCTTGTTGCAAATTGGGCACACAACCGTGGACTTGAACTGACCCTGGACGTGGTCAACAAAGATGCTGTCATTTCGCAGCAGGTGGCGTTGCCATGCTTCCTTCGCCACCGCAGCATCGTCTTGCGAACCGTCTGATTCCTTCACCTCCGTGTACGGTTTGTGTTTGACGCGATTCAGGTCTTCATGCAAACCGTCGATGATGTATGCAAGCAATTCCTGGGCGTCATGCTGTTGGAAGCCTGAAAATTGTGGAGCAAACCGACTGATAGCGCGCTTTAGACTAGCGGGAGACGTGCTGGGTACAGTGCCAAACCATAATTCTTTTAGCAACGCGTCGTACTCGTTCGCCAAATTGCCACCCGTCCCTAGCGGGTTGTCGACATTTAGATCTTTCTTGTACTGGTTGCTCAAAAAATAACGCGTCAGTAGCTCCACGTGGCTTAAACACTGCAGCGCTGAGTTCATAAAGCACGTGTTACCCAGGTTGCGAAGACCCATCTTGCCCCGTCGCTCTGTTTGCAAGCCTTGCAAGATTTCATCCTCTTTCTCTTCGGCTGTAAGTGTCGAGCGGCACACGACTTTGTGGTATTTCCAGTGTGACATTTGACAGTTCGCGCCGCAGTACCAGATTAACTGGCAACTTCCACATCGCTTTAGTGAGCCTGTGGTTTTCCTACAAGCTCCACAAAGTTTTGGGATTGAACTGGATACAGCACTAGGCTTACGCTGCACAGCCAACTTGGCTCCAGTTGAATCCGATGAATCCTTTTTCCCATTCACATCATTTTTTGAGCCTTCGCTTTTCTGCCTCGCGTTGTCTTTCTTGCCCTTTGTGCCATTCGTCGTGACCTCTGGTTCTTCATCTTCCGGTTGTTCCTATAAAACAAACACACTCAATATTTATCACACGCACATAATCTACGCCGCCGTACCGGGTAAACTTGCACACGATTGAAAGCGTTGCCGAGCTCTGGATCTCCGACCTGCGTCACAAATCTTGCAATAGTTGGTCCTCCACCATACCAAACGAGCAACGCATCCCAGACTTCTTGTGGGACCAGCACATAGTGGTAGTTTTCCTTCAATTGGGGTCGCAGCGGACCTCCCATGAGGTCGTCCAACGGCGTATCCGAGCCCACATGAAGCAGTGGCAGGTTATTGATGCGACTGGGAGGTGGGTTACCCGCACCGGCGTCGAGTGTGTCCTGCTTGTCGTCGTAGCCCACGAACTCGCACCAGCGCTCCCACCACTTGGCCGAGAGCACAAAGCGCTTGTCCCCCACCTGTAGTCCCTGCTGATCCGCCTGAGTCATGAGACGCTTCACGATCGTGCGCTGTTTGCTGCGGTCCATACGCTTGGCGGCACCATTTGACAGTGAGTTCTCGCTCTTCCCCAATCCATTGACGCCGGGGTTCAGACTAGCGGGCTCCTCCATCGCCGCTCCATTCTGCTTGGGTCCGTGACGCTTGTGACCTTTCTTCGACTGCTTCTTCTTGCCCTGACAAATACACGAAGGATAGAGGAGGGTTTAGACGATGTGCATTAGGTGGGGAATCCAGCGAACGCGGCCTAGACGAGCACGAACCTTGCCCATGATGCACCACTCCCTATGATCTTTCACTTACTTCGGTCAATAGAGTATTTCGGTTAACTGTTCGAAAACTCAAGTTACGTTATAAAGTGCTGTAAATATGGTTACCGCACAACGCTCTATACGTAGTACAGCATTGGACTATCGGAGCTGGACCATGGCCGCGACTCCAGCGCCGACGACGGCCACTAGCGAAGCAACTATCATGTTCTACAATGAGCCGTGGACAGCAGAAGGTGCGCGATTGCTATTGGAGGTAGATGAAGGCTGGGTAGGCTTCCGCAGCGACGTGGTCTGGAGCTGGCACGACGTGACGTACTCGGTCTTCGCAGCCATTTGCCGCGAGCGCAAGTGGTCGTGCAACTCGAAGGCAGCCTGTGTAGCCATGCTCACCGCGCTGCGCACGGGCTCAATCAGTATGGAGCTCAGTAATGCAATGCGCAGCTCCGACGGTCACTCGCAGTGGTCGTTGACCGAGATGCGCGAGCTTGGTGCCCACATGCGACGCGTCGTGGACAGTCAGAGCCCAAGAGCGTGTTGGACAGCGCAACTTGAGGCCTTCGTGGAGATCATGAAGAATAAAGATGTTAAGTACAGTATTGATGACCGCACAGTAGAGGAATTTGCGATCCGCGCGGAGAAATACGTCCCAGACTCGATCTTGTTGCAGATCACCACGAACCTGATGGCTGGGAACAAGACACCAAAGGCGATGACCAAGGCGGTGACCAAGGCAGTGACCAATTCTAGAAATTCACGCAGCAATGCTATGCAGAAGCCAGAACAACGGCCACGTCGGACGACAAGAAGACAATCGACTGTAGCGAAGAAGGCTTATGATAGTGATGACGAGCCTCTTATGACACTTATGACACGTCGAAACTCTCGCATAAGGACTGCGACGAATGTTACGAGTAATCGTGCAACGAAGAGAAGACGTAAGAGGAGCAAGGAGTCGGACGGAGATAGCTCGTACCATGACCCGACATCGGAAGATGAAGATGTGCTCTTCGGAGATGATAGCTTTCAGTCCCATGAAGATAGTGCACCAGCCACTCAAGAGATTACGAGTCAAGGAGAATTGCTGCCTATGCGAGTCGCATCTGATGCACAGTCAACTGCTCCTTATCGCCAAGATTCAGCAAGTCACGTACGACCTTCATTTCCTCAAAATTCAGCAAAGTACTCTCGTGGTGAAGATCATGAGTCACGACCTACTGTAACAAGCCGAGCCCAAAGATTCCCTCGCGAAGACCCAACAGCTAAGCAGGTAGCGTCACACGAAGATTCACTAGCACAAAAACGATCTCCGCTTGAGAATGTACCAGCTCAGCAGCGAACTTCTCTCCGTCAAGACGAACCAGTTCAAAAACGAGCTTCTCGTCAAGATACTGCGAGCCATGCTCCATCGACAAACAGAAACCAAAATGACAGCACATCACCTCGACAACCGAGTCACAAGCACCAACGAGCGGGACAACCGGCTGTAAATGACTGTATGACTAGTAGTGGCCTCGCCAGCAATACTAATATCGACGCGCCACACCCCTTCCGTAGTCTCAACCCGTACGACCGACCTGGAAAGCCTTGGGGCGAGTTCGTAGTGGAAGTGCTGCTTGCAGAGAGAACCGCGCGCAACGAAGACGAGCTGGACTATGTGCAGTTTGTGCGCGGTCTCTACGAGATCTGAGGCAGGCTGTGCATGACTGCCAGCTTTATTAGCCGCTTAGTCGAACTGTCCACGCAAACACACGAAGGTCATCGTGTAGACGACAAATGCACGATCACAAGAGTGGCACTCTGTTCGCGCCAGTACATTGAACATTGCAGCTTCTAGCATCGTATTCTCTACAATTGGTGCTCGCCTTTGTTGCGTCTGCTACTGCTGCTGCTGCCAGGTCGTCGGCTGTTGCCACCTGATCGGTGTTTGCTTCTACTACTGCAGCTGCTACTGCTGGACTTGCTGGAGCTGGCACTGGCTCCGGACCTGGAGCTGGAGCTCGTACCAGATCTAGAGCTTTCTTCTCTGGAGCTCCCTTCTCTGGAGCTGCCCTCTCGTCGCGAACTCGAGCTGGAGCTCGACCCCGGATTCTTGTTCTTTTCAGCGCGACGACGAGCCTGCGCGCGTTTCTTCTTCTTCTCTTCCTCCGACATCTCGTACTTGTAGAATTCCTTCTCAGCCGACGGCAGGTTGCCAGGCTGAGGGGAGGTGGGCGAGTTGCCAGTCTTGAGGCTAGTGATGCGGTTTTTGGCCAACACCAGTGCGCTCACAGCTTTGAGGCGACCAGCGGACGCAACCGTCGCAGCGGTGGACGCAGCCGTCGAGGCCTTCTCCTTACCGACAGCAGCAGCCGAAGAGGCCGTCTGGAAGGCCTGCGACGTCTTGACCTTCTCGCGGCCCGCGACGGCGGCCACAGACGCGCTCTGGAACGTCGAGGAGCTCTTCGCCGCTGCTAACGCCTGCGTGCCCTTCTCCTTGCCCATCTCAGCTGCTGCTGCGCCAGCGAAATACAGCGTGTTACCAGCGCGATTCGCCATGCTCTTGAGGTTGTTCAGGTCCATCATGAACGGGCAAGAGAACAAGACGAGCGGAGAAGATGTCGACTGACGTCTGCGATTTTGATTATGATTCAACTGAGCAGCTCTGCCGTCATGGTATACTGAAAGCAAGTGAACCTTTTAGGTACTGGTAGAGGACTTGACAGAAACCACGCGGAAACTTTATGTTTTCGTTCTGACAAGCGTATTTGATATAAGAGGCGAAATTTGGCGTATAACGAAGAATAGAAGATGGATTGATACAGGGCAAGCGTATTTGATATAAGAGGCGAAATTGGGCGTATAACGAAGAATGGAAGATGGATTGATACAGGGTATTATCTTCTATAGGGGGAAAGTTGGTCGAGCGGAATCTGGTGCCGTCAAGACGCAGTGTGGTGTCGCGATGGGCTTCTGTGGGAATGGAATGTGGAGCTCACTTACTGCAGCAAGGATGTCGTGGTGTGCGCTCACCAACTAGCTGTGGTTGCTATGAATGCAGCAGCGCTAGCATCGAAGGCGCTGATTTCTGCAAGCAACCCAGAAATCCGGTGCCTGTAACGAGTTCTCTGGGCTCAACTTGCTCATCGATAACGCCCCGAACGTCTAGCCCAGGCGCAGTGTTTGGTTTAGCGTCCACTGACCGCATAGGATTGACACCACCTGCCATCTGCCGCCGCGCTCAATCGATATTCTGATCCGGCCGGAGTTCTGAGTACGGCGAACTACTCAAGTTGCAGTCAGCACTGTTAGAAACAGCTCCGGTAGTGT
>PCFV01000241.1:0-40843 GCA_002812785.1 Phytophthora litchii | reverse complement strand
AAAGACAATTCTCCACCTCCTCCCCTTCGTATGCTCGTCGGTTGTGTTTGGATGGGGTAGGACTCAACCCAGACCTCATTTATTGCGGAATATGCTGCAATGTGTCGAATTGTTTCTTTTTCGGCACTTCGAAAAAAGTTATTCCAGAATTATGCCGCTTTATAAATATCAACATGCTAGTTTGCCTACAATTTATCTAGTTTCTCAAACTGCATTGCCTAAATAATACTCTCCAGGGCCAGAGAAGTCAATAATGTGCGCCTATCGTCCAATCCCCTTTTCAAAACAGAAAAATCGGGCTCTACTTAGGCTGTGTTGGCGAACACTGTAGCCAGACCACCGCAGAATTGTCGGAGATGAGAATAGGTGTTCGACTCTTCAACCTTCTGTAGGGTGATACTAGTTTCAACGATGGGTGGGATGCCCGTTTCCTCTTCTAGTGCTGTACGGACCAGATCATTAAGAATATTATCTTGACACAGCTCTCTATGCTCCTTTTCAACAGCTTCAATTTGAGTCACGCTCCAGAACTTGGACAACTGTAGACGGCGTTCACACAAAATACTTCTTGCGAAGTCTCGTGGTGGGATCAGGACAAGTGACTGGTGTCGCACGTTACGCAGCGGCGTTGTTGCTGCTGTCTCTTTCCGCCTGAACGAGTTCCAAACCTTCAATAACGCGCAATACAAACTCACCAAACTGTTTTAGAGCACTTTGCGTGTCTGTATCTTGAGGCTATCGAAATGATTCTAAATGAATGTTCTTTAATCATAAATAAACTCAACCAGGTGCTGTTCTTTTAGCCAAAGTTTCGCAGAAGTGATGTCGAATGGCTATGTTGAAAATCGCTGGTAGGTACGAATCCAACACAGAAGTTTTCGAGGGCGATCCACCAAAACACCAATTTCTGTATTATGTTGAGAAACAAGAAGGTCGTTTTGCTGGATTTTCGCAAAGTCACATTTACCGCTGATGTTACTCCATGTACTACAGCTTCGTTGACTCACCAAGTCGAAGTTGGTATCGATGATTCCTTGCTGTTAATATATTCAGCTAGCTGGAGATGAGGTTTCAATATCCACCCCAGTGCTTTGCACAACATAACGAGCGGTTAGTCAAATTCTTTGTTGCTCCCCCCATTTCCGCTTTTTCTGCCGATGAAGGCGGACTCAAAGTCTCCACCTCCAACAAGCTTTTAAGACGAGGCCTTACACCAGACCCGTCTACAGTGTGGGTGGCCTCTTTCTCTAACAGGGCAACCGCACCACCGTGGCGATCTGTCAGTGTTTTCATCATCGACTGCAACCCCCGCCAGCTTCTTTCTCCAACTAGCGTAAAGAACGTAAAGAGCAGTGACCGTCAGCCGAAATTGCACAACAACAGTGTGACGCGTGATCGTGAGCAAGTGTAGATTCACTAATACATCATTCACTGCTAGTCTCATGCGCTGAGCCATGAAGGAACGGTCTGTATGAGTTGTTATATCACTGACAAAGGCGAATACCCACATATTTGGGTCGGCAATAAGCTTACTGATCCACTGGAAGTAATAAGCGACCAGAACACGTGCATAGGTGCTAGCGATTATTATCAGTCATACATTAATCTTAGTATTCCAGAAGCGTTGTAGTGTTGCTGAATTACCGCTGCCGTATGCAGAATGACAGTCCAACTGAGAAATGTCTGATAGCAAGTTTAAAGCGATGAGGCTTCTTGATCCCCACCTTATGCACGCCGCCATTAACCACCCCAAGGGATCGAAGATCTATCGCTATACTCAAGTCTTCGTCTTTAACATTGAAAAATACTTCTCCAATTAGATTGTCAACAGTTGACACTGGAATTAAAAGATTCAAAGTAGAATTTTCTCATTCAAAAGGAGATGACAACTGATTGGACCTCACAGTTTGGTCAGTGGAAAATACGGTGGCGTCTCCGAGACGCTCGGCTTGAGCTTCTTCATCATTCTTTGGTGGGTTTTCAGGTTATATAGGCTCGGTTAAATCTGGAACTGCTGGAATATCCAAACCGGCGCATTGCCAGATATAACTTCGAGTGCTGTAATAAATGAGGTCTGACTTACCATAAATCAGACCGATTGCATTGTAATGCACAAGAGTTTCGTTACCACCAGAAAATGGGGATTACATTGACTAAAGGTTTTGTAAGCATAATAGGAGAAGTCTGGGTTAAGATCACCCAGTATTTACAGGTTACTCGATCGACCCTTCGGAGTCTCAACCATCAAAATTCCGCTACATGAAGCAGCGAGTTAGCAAAGGGCATTAAGGAAAGGAATACCACACTCCAACGCATCCATATCCACATCAAGGTCATCAGAATTTTATTCACTACCATGGAGCAGGACAAGACCTCCGCGTGCAATTTTAAAACCCATGTGTCCCGCAGGTTTCGGATAAAAACAACCTTGATTTAGTATGGGCGAGGTCGTGTCCCGCGTTGATGATGAATCAACAAACAAAACGACTCCATTTTAGTTTGAGCCGCGGACTGCGAGATCATACAAGGGGAGGAGGTGGAGAATTGTCTTTGTGGCATAATTGAAGACGACATACCGTATGAAATGCTTCGTATGTATTCGAAGACGGTTGACTAAAGTATGTTACCTAGCGGTCTTATCTAAATAGGATAGGGCACTTCCATCATGCAATGACGCATGAATCCATACCCAGCGTTTGCTAAGAAGGTGTTCTCTGCTCCTCGAAAGGAAGTTTTTAAGCTTATTTTGAGGACAGAAAAGTTTATTCTTTATAGATCCTATGGCTACAAACATTATTGACGGACACACTGTTTGATGATCTGAAGTCGTCTTTGAGTTAATGGAGCGATCCCTGTATCCTCTTGACCTTCATATTTCCGTTATAGGCTGCATAAGAAAAGCCCCTCATTAACTATGAGAGGGAACCAGCCGCTAGACAAATCCTGTTTTCTCTACGTGTCTATATTGAGTTTGAGATTAGTTCCCATCAATGAATGCCCACAATAACAGGTATGAGAATTTGCGCTTGCATACAAAAGTGCTCTCTCAATGAAAACAATGTCAACGGCCGGGTTCGAACCGGCGACCTTCTGCGTGTAAAGCAGACGTGATAACCACTACACTACGTCGACTACTGCTGTAGACTATTGAATATATATTAATACAAATTAAATTTGTCATGCTTTGAAAGGATACTTCCTTCCCCTAACAGCATCATGTTCCGATGTTCGCCACAAACGAAGTGTCTGATCCACCTCCCGCTTCATGTCTCCCAATATGTGTTTATATAGAAAGTATTTCAAGTAGAGGGAAATGGCTACTAGTCACTGTTAGTGGAAAGCATCGTTCAATAGGAACCATACTAGTTTTCACTAGACAAATTGTTTTGGAAATTTTCTCAGCTACAAATGAACTCGGAATAGAGTTCAGGCAGTGTTTCTGTTCGTGACCTTGCTAACGGCGTATAAAGGACAGGTCAGACGTAGTGATAGAGTAAAAGTCCCCTTTGGTTGTGACAAGGAAAGATGCGTAGTGCTCATTATCCCTATGGATAGACTTGGCGATCTGACTCTAGACATGTAGACACGATGGCCGAGCGGTCTAAGGCGCTGGTTTTAGGCACGGGCGTGGGTTCGAATCCCACTCGTGTCAATTTTTCGCTAAAAAGATCCCGTGGGACTTTCAGTAGATAAAAATGTGTTCATAGTCCTGTTGACCAAATCCTTGTTTTCAAAATTAGATGTGAAATACTACAGCAACTGTGTAGTGAACCGCAATCAGACGACCGGATCGATAGGTGGCTTCCTACAAATTTGCACTCGTTTGCTCTTGACCGCGACTCCTGTAGAAAAAATCCCATCTGAAACGACGTCGTCGTAGCAGATGACATTGTGTCGTGTCAGAAATGCGAACAGATCATCTACCAACTGGGTGAGACTCACGTTGCTTTACTTCAAGAAGAAGTGCACTAAACGTGCTAAGACGAGACCATCATGACCTGTTTTCCAGTAGCCCTGAACCCCACCAAGCTCACCGCTTTTCAAGCGTCAATTTGCGTTGTGGTTTTACTCGACTGGTACGCGTTCGATTAGGTTAGTCACTCGTTATTGACCAAGGATTTCGTTCTCGAGCCAAGGGTTGAGTCTCCAACGCGTCGTAAGTTGTGTATATACCCTGCTCTGATTACTAGAGGTGAAAATAGTGCGTGCACTGAAAGATAATATCTGTACGCTCGTTACAGATGCTTTAATGTCAAGAACATCATCAACTCTGCGGATCAAATACCGTTTTCCTAGAGACAGTTCCACGTCACATGATGCTGAGTTCTTGGCGGAAGACGTTAAGAGAGTGCTTGAGGTGACGATATTCACATGAATCGCAGCTGTTGTGACAGAGAACACAGCGGCAAACCAGTTGGTTTAAGAGACACACCAGGGTTCTTATTCTAAGATGTTGTTTCGCGACAGCATCTCCCTCCTTCATCTGAATCAAGATTGCCGTACGTGGGGGGAATTTATGGAGAACTATCGGAGTCTAGTCCGTATCATCACTAAGACGCAGCAGCAGAGAGGCAAGCAGCGTCTGTTACCTCTATTGGAAGGAAAGTCCTGTCAAGTAATACCATTCATTTTGGGTGGCAAACTAAATACGTTGTGTTTGCAGTAGGGCGTTTGTGAAATTGTATGGGGTTTTATCTGTTTGGAGCGGCCTCGTGGTCTAGTGGTATGATTCTCGCTTCGGGTGCGAGAGGTCCCGGGTTCGATTCCCGGTGAGGCCCCGTCTTTGCTGCTCAGCCTTTGGCCACTGACACTCTTTTATCACTCGCTTATCGGTCAAGCAACGCCTCCCATGACTTATGACAACACCTAGTTACTACCCACAGCACGCCTTGCCGTCGACCGAGTGCTGGACTACCTGTAAACAACCGTCATAGCCCAATCGACGACGGTTCTATCACGACCGTAGAGGGATCGGAATGACGCTAGCAACTGCTTCCCTATCAGGCCACGTTCTGTAGGAGGCGACTCAGCATGTTGGATCGTCCGACCGAGTCGTAGATGGATCGAAAAAGGTGATGGTGAATGGACGTGTTGAGGAGTCCGTGGCGAGGTGAATTGTGACGTTATGCGGTATCGGAGGGTGTGGGGCGGTAGCAAAGAGAGCAGCGCGTGGTGTGAAGGTGATAGTGGAGGCGTCGGATGCGTTGTGTTTGCAGTAGGGCGTTTGTGAAATTGTATGGGGTTTTATCTGTTTGGAGCGGCCTCGTGGTCTAGTGGTATGATTCTCGCTTCGGGTGCGAGAGGTCCCGGGTTCGATTCCCGGTGAGGCCCCGTCTTTGCTGCTCAGCCTTTGGCCACTGACACTCTTTTATCACTCGCTTATCGGTCAAGCAACGCCTCCCATGACTTATGACAACACCTAGTTACTACCCACAGCACGCCTTGCCGTCGACCGAGTGCTGGATTACAAGTTGCCATGATGGAAAGCGCTGTTTTTTGCTTCTTTTTTATTAACCCGAAACAACAAGATGGAGTTCATGCGCAATGGAGGCGACGTGATCTGCGCTCATTTAAATGACAGCAAATGGATCTGCAATGACCCTGCTCCTCCATGACCAGTTTCAATGAAGCCTCAAGCGCAACAGCGAGGCGCTTTTCGGGAATCTCTGCTTCTTTCCTTCCACACCCTCTTCAGCTTTGATGTGAATGCATCATCTTATATGAAGTGTCGATCTCTTCAAAAACGGCATCGTCAAAAATAATCGTGTCAAATTCACCTGTGTCAGAACTAAAGGCTGCAGCAACATCCATCCAGAACGTGGAGCCACCTTGGCCAATCTCCTCGCGCCGAGGTTGGTTTCCAATTGAAAGAAAATGACTCGTAGAATCAAATTGAGAAGAGCACATTCAATAGACGGAACAAGCGTCCCTTCGTAAGCTCGTCTTTGTTGGCATCCCATGCGTTAAGTAGTTTGACCTGGTCGTCTTTTTAGTATTCTTGGCGACCTTCAAGCTGCGAGTTGTGCACGCCAACTTGAGTTGATCACGGCTCCAGTCCTTGCAATCTTCCGACGTGGGGGCTGAATCGAACGTTTGCGCGAGTCCAAAGACGCACTCACAGTCCACTTCGAACTGTATGCAGGAACACTGGTGGTTGACGTGTTTGTCGTGCTCGCCGCATCATTGGCGGTCGTGTTGCTTGGTGTCATGTTACTTTTTGGAGCCCCAAACAGCAATTTTATGAAGAGGTACCAGGTTTTGGGTACCGAATAGCAACATGAAGTGTTTTGGCCACGACACCCGAACCCTTCTGATCACGATCCCGGTTAAGAACGGCTCTTAGAGCAGTTAAAATGGGTTCACGCACTAACTATGTGGCGGGGACCTTGCTTTGAGGAAGCGTGCTATTAGGGGTATACAAACTCCAAGTGAATAATAGTTCACGAGTAGGGGACTAATTAACAGAACTTACCTAGAATAGGGTAGATTTAAGACGATCCCAACCTTATTGAGCGTACCTTTCGTTTTTCCTTGAACACGAAAACCAATCGCAAGTTTTGTCATGATGGACGTTAATATTTATAGTTAATTTTTGGCCAGTAATTATCTATAGTTTGTTCTATATAAAACGGATTTTAAATTCGAAAAAAGTGTTACCCGAAATCCACACAGTTTTGTTGTATTAACGAACGCGTCCCCCACAGGTGGACGCAGCCGTCCTCCTCGACAGACATAGTCTTGGGCTGCACATGCACACCGCGCGCCTCGTCATATTCGACGTGGCGGACGCAGAAAAACGATCGCGCGCATTTATTCGGTCCAGAGCTGTTGGTTACAGCGAATGTCTTGGACCGGTTATACCCCGCGGTGCACAAAAATGGGAAAGCTGCGCGGCCTATTTTTTCTCTTGACGCTGTATGCCATACTCACTTCAAGTCAAAAATGATTCGAAGTTTGTATTTCAATACAAATTTTAAGTCAATAATGCTGCGCACCCCCGCTTTTGGCATGTTTTCGGTGGTGTGACGTACACCACTTATCCAAAGTATCCCTTAAGTGGATACCTGAAGTTGTCCACTTCAGAAGGGTGTACCCAATTGCTCGGTTACAATGGCGACGTTTCAAGATCATCATTTACCATGGGGCAGCTCCAGGGGAAAGCAACGTATCTGAACGCCACGACCTCCTTCCTCAATGGTACGCAGCTCTCTGCCTTCATCTCCACCTGCCAACTCTTACCATTTGTCGTAGCTTCCGAACGGGACGTGAACAAGTTGTGGGAGTGTTTCAACGACGTGGCGGAGGGGTTCGGCCTCAATCAGGACGAGCTAGTGGAGATTTGTCGTTCCATGCAGCAGACGCTCGAGATCCACGCGCGCAGCGAGATGGACCAGCTTAGCTCCGCACTCTTCACGGCAGTGGACACTGACGAGGTGCCAATTCGAGGCTTTCGTCGGAAAACTACGAATTTCTGACGCTTTTCAATGTTTTCGACCTCTAGAACGGTCTCGTGGACGCACTCGAGTTCCTCGGCACAATGGCCATGATGTCGGCCATGCCGATTCCACAAAAACTCACGTGTAAGTGACCTCTTTTCAACTTAAAGTCTTTTCTAACTTTCGCTGCAGTCGTGTACAATTGCTATGACTTCAATGAGACGGGTCAGTTGTCACTGGACGAACTCACTTTGGCGTTCAAGTCGACGTTGACAGGACTGTGCAAGTTATGTGTGGGTTTATCATGTCCGACCGAGCTTGTCCTTGAAGACTTGGTGCAGCACGCCTTCCAGAAAGCTCAGAAGCCTGGTGTTGATGCCTTTATCTCGTTACCTGAGTTTTTACGTTTTGCAGACACAACGCCGGAGGTGACGTCGTGGGTGGACTATTTTGATTGTCCAGACGAACATGTGGACGAACAGGACGGAGATGACAGTGATGCAGAACGGGAGGCTGCAGCAGCTCTGTTGGTGCCCTCAGCTTTGGATGATGAAGTCGTTGCGAGAAAAAGAGACACAAGTTTCCCACATGACCCTGCAACACCCGACTTGACAATGGATACGTTGTTACCGAAACGTCCCTGGCAACTGGCAGTAGTAAACGCGACGCCCAGTGCGCCACCCACGATTGATCAGCGCATGCCAGCAGCCAGTCTTGAACTCGAGTGGATTTACGGCTACAACAGTGATATCCGCAACATCGTGCACTATGTGTCACCTGCTGAGGTAGTATATCCTGCTGGTAGTGTTCTTGTCGTCTACGATGTTGTCGCCCACCGACAGCGATTTGCATGCCATCACTCAGGACTTGTTCAAGCATTAGCTGTGCATCCATCTGATCGTCGCGTCATTGCTACCGGTGAAGCAGCATTGCTACCAAAGATCGTGGTTTGGTCAACGCAAGTATTAAGTGAGAGTGGTGCAGGAGGTGGTGGCGGTGTGCTCAGTGTTTTGCGTGGCTTCCACCGCCGTGGTGTATCGCATTTGGCATGGATGCCAAACGGACGCACGCTCGTGACTATCGGGCAAGACGAATTCCATTGTGTTGCTGTTTACCAATGGGAGAAGACAGTAGCCTTAGCTGACGGGGATGGAGAAAATGTTGGAGCTGCGGAATGGAATAAACCAGCAGAGCTTATCTTCGCTGGCCGTGGAGGGCGTGAACCCGTTCATGCGCTGACCGTCTTGAACGGACCGTCAGGACAGTCACAATTTGTGACGGGTGGACGACGTCATTTGTTCTTTTGGACTCGTGAGCGCGATGGACGCTACTCTAGCCCTCATGCACTCTTTGGGCGAATTCCAGGAATATTAGGACGCAAGGCAAAAGTGCAGACCATCCTGAGTCTGGCAGCTTTATCGGGAGATACCCAAGGAAGTGGCTCCATCGCCGGAACTGCTCGTGGGCAGTTATTGTTATTCGAAGGACGCAATTGTGTACGTGTATTGCACGCACATGCAGCAGCAGTGACCACTCTTTTTGCCTTTGCCGGTGGAGTTTTAAGCGGTGGTAAGGACGGCAAAGTTCGAGTTTGGAGTCGACGACTGGAACCTGGTGCACAATTTGATTTGGTGGCTTTGGGTAGTTCTGCCCCTCGTGTTCGCAGTCTTGTTGCTTCTCCCGATGGTGGAGCAAAATTACTGATCGCAACCGCAGGCGCTGAGATCTTCGAGGTTGCGTCAAGTGATGGTGCCAATCTACACTTTGGTCCTGTAGTCTGTGGACACTCGGAATTTCAGCTCCACGGGCTTGCTATGCATCCACTTCGACGCGAGTGCTGCTCAGTGGGAGATGATCGCACCGTGCGGATCTGGGACCTTTCAGCACACCGTCAGATACGCATCGCCGCTCTCGACGCTCCTGCTCGTGCTTGCATGTATTCGCCTGATGGCTCAAGTATTGCTGTAGGCCAAGGTGCTGACGAAGAGGATGAAGAAACTCCCAAAACTACTGACCCAGCTTTGTCAGCATGGCGTCGGCGACAACAACCTAAACTGGTGAACCCAAACAAGCAAGGTGCCTTCACAGTGCTAAACGAGTCATCGTTGGCAGTGAAATTCGAGGGTAAGGACTCAAAGAGACCAATCCGAACGATGCGCTTTTCCGGTGACGGGCTCACTTTAGCTGTGGGGTCAAGTGACAACTGCATTTACTCGTACCATACGGAAGATTGGGCGTCTAAGGGTAAATGCCGTGCTCGAGATGCTGGCGTCGTCATCAACACCTTCGACTTCTCGACAACTGGCGAATACATCATGGCTAACGCTCGTAACCGTGGTGAAATGGTATTTTTTGAGAGTTCTTCAGGGGTGGAGGTCACACGCGTAGCTACTTTGAAGGACGTTGAGTGGCTGTCATGTTCGTGTCCGTACGGATGGGGCGTCCAAGGTGCATGGCCCACGCACAAGACGCAGGCGTACGAAATATCGGTTGTTGACCGTTCTCCTGGTGCTGATTCATCAATGCTCGTTACAGGGGATACACTTGGAGCGTTGCGCCTCTTTCGGTATCCGTGTGTGGATTCAGAGTCACTGTGTCAGGTCGCGCGTGGAGCTGCTAGCACTATCTCAGCTGTACGTTTTACCGGAGACGGAAGTTGCATAGTTGCTAGTGCACGCGACGAACGTTGTATATTTCAGTGGCGTGTTGAACGGGAAGAGATTGACGTTGATAGCGGTGTAAATAATAGTGGAGATGCAGATGACGTTCCAGCCACATCCGACGATGAGCAAGAAGTAAGTCACGGAGACGAGCGATCTGTATTTGATGATGCTGTGTCTGTCGGAGATTTTGCGCTTGAGTTGTTGGCTGAAAGTCTACGGTACCCAAGAAATGACCGGGAAGACGAACAAGTCGAGCCAGGGGAAGACCTACCAAAGGCAACTCTACCGGCTGCTGCGCTGCCTCCATCCAAGCCGTGGGTTAGTAGCAGTGTACCGCCTTCGGAAGCACCAGATGAAGGAAACTTGGAGCTCTCGACCGTTCCCAGTGACAGCTTAGAGCTGGAATGGGTATACGGGTATCGATGTCACGATGTGCGCAATAACCTTTTCCTGACACGCGCCAAGGGATTATTGGTATACCCTGCTGCAAACATTGTTGTAATACTGGACACAAAACTCTGGCTGCAACGCCACTTCAAACAACACACGGACGAAGTCACAAGCCTTGCCACACACTTTGGCCTAGGTGTTAAGCCAAGTAACGCAGCGCATGAGATTGCAGCTTCCGGACAAATGGGACGTCTTCCAGTTATTCATGTATGGCGTATTGACTCCCTTGAGGTGCTTGTATCTCTGCGAGGTTTTCATCGCCAAGGAATCGCTGAGTTGCGCTTTAATTCTACGGGAAACCTACTGGCAAGCGTTGGTTTGGATGATCGAAACTCACTTGCACTTTACGACTGGCGTAGTGGTGAATTACTTGCTCATGCAAGCACTACATCGGTGGGACGTATTCTTGGTATGAACTTTCAGCAAGATCCTGTGTCTAAGTGCGCCACAGCACCACCAGACGAATCAGTTAACCTCGCAGAAATTCCCGTAATTCCTGTCGTGATCGCGACTGTGGGAGTCAAGTCGGCAACGTTTTGGCGTCTTGCAGCAGGCAAGACACTTGTCAAAAAGGACGCCTTGTTGGGACGTAAGAGTCGTCAGGGAGGTACACCACCGTCGTTCCTGAGCGTTGTTCACTGCGGCAAGGATGCAATTGCAGGTACAGTTAGTGGAGACTTGTTTCGCTTCAAGGGTATTGAGCTCTCCAGCATTGTACCAGCCCACACACGAGGTGTGGCAGCTTTGTACAGTTCCTCTGGAGTCTCGTTAGGAATTGTAAGCGGCGGACAAGATGGCCTTGTGAAACTCTGGAGCGCCGACTTGGAATGTCTAGCCGAGTTCGGGGAGTTTAATGCAGCACATCACGCCATCCGCAGTGTTTTCTGGGACTCAACTCGGGAGATGCTACTGGTAGGCACGCGAGGAAGCAGTATTCATCTGCTTTCGTCTCTCGATGGAAAGCCACTGGGTCTTAAAACTCCTGATGGCACTTCCATAACATCTTTGGAGACCCATGCACGCGGTGAATTACATGGTCTCAGTGTGTGTTATGCTAAGGCTCGAGGATGCACTACTGGTGACGATGGTGTTCTTCGCATCTGGGACTTGGCTCATCATCTTCAGGTAGTGTCAAGCAAACTCGACACAAGTAGTCGTGCCTGTGCATATTCTCCTGATGGAGATTTCATTGCCGTTGGATTGGGAAGCGGTGGCACTGGAAGACGCCACAAGAAGGATGGCAGTATGTTGGTGTTTGAAGACCGTGGACAGAGTGTGGAGCTCGTTTATGAAACTCGTGATACAAAACAGTCTGTAAGCGTTCTGCGATTCTCTCCTGATGGTCAATCACTCGTATGCGGAGCGTTAGATGGTTCTGTGTATATCTACGACGTACCTAGCAATTTCACGAAGCGTGCTGTTTTCTCAAAGCACAAGGCACCGATCACACATCTTGATTTGGCCAGTGATTCGCAGTACGTCCGCAGTAATTGCAAAGGTTTTGAACTGTTCTTCGCAGACGTTACGACAGGTTCGCACGTGGCAAGCGCCACAGCGCTCCGTAACCACAGCTGGGACACATGCAGCACTATCTACAATTGGTCTAACCAAGGGGTTTGGCAGGTGACACCTCCAGGACTTGGTGACGTTGCGACAAGAGAGATCACTTGCTGCGCGTGTTCACTGCCTTGTGCTCCCTACAAAGGCAGCAATGCCATCCTTGCTGCTGGAAACTCTCATGGAGCGATCAGTATATTTAAATATCCGAGCTTCGTGCAGGGAGCTGGTGCCAAGACGTACTATGGACACAGTGGAGCAGTTGCTCAATTAGGTTTCTCGGGAGCTGGTGGAGCGCTTTGCGTCAGTATTGGCCGCTCAGATCGTTGCATGCTTCAGTGGCGACGACTATATGGTACTGGTGGTGACAGTGATACCGCAGCTAGTGGCAACGTGAGCTTAGTGAAAGACCCCGAGGACGACCCAGATCTGAATGCTGAAGGGCATTTTTTGCCTGAGGCGTTCGTTAATGATGGTGGAGGTGCCCAGAGCGAGGTGAGGCCGTTCGTTAGCGCTATATTGCCGCCATCAAGCAGCGTGCAGGAACCAAGTGAGGTCGATGGTGTTGCTGGACGTCGAGAGTTCGAGCTGGAACATGTGTTTGGTTTGCGCACACATGACGCACGACAAAATGTCGTGTATGCTCGTCCGAAGCGAATCCTGTTTCCGACGGGGTGTATTGGTGTGAGCTACGACCGACGTGAGCACCGACAGCAGTTCTACACGGGACACACACGTCCTATTTTATGCTTGGCGGCTTCTCCTTGTGGTGCTTATGTGGCTTCGGGGGAGATTTGTGCTCATAACTTCGCTCATGAGCGTCCACGTATCCACATCTGGGAACCTGCTACTTGCACACGGGTAGTAGAACTCAGCGCATTCCATAGTAAGGCTGTGACTGCTTTATCCTTCAGTACACCCGATGGGAAATTGCTTGCTGCCGTGGGTCAGGATGAATTCCATTCTCTAGCTGTATATCGGTCGGCATCGGGGCGTTGGTTCGATGGTGCACTGCTTGCAAATTCAAGAACAACTCGCCATACCGTGTTCTTCGTCTGCTTCATTGAGGATCACCAGAGTGCAGGGGGATGTCACTTGGTCTCTGGAGGCGACAACCACGTTTTGTTTTGGAAAATGACACCACCAACTCTTACAGCCCGAGACGGCATTTTTGGTGCTCGAGCACAGCGACAACCAGTGCTTTGTGGTGCCTCAATGGGTGGACCTATAGTCACAGGCTGCGCTTCAGGCCATCTTTACGTTTGGGAAGCGTGTGCTGTTGCGCGTGTGGTTCCAGCTCACACAGGTAGTGTATACGCCATTCATGCGACCCCATTGGGCTGCGCGACGGGAGGTCGTGATGGACACGTGAAATTGTGGGCTCGTACGGCATTGACACCACTAGCTGACTTCGACATTGCAGGATGTCATCCAGCTCCACAAAACGCAATTGTGCGCTCGCTTTGTTGGGATGTAGCGGAAGACCGCTTGCTTCTTGGTACGAAGGGTGCTGAGCTCTTTGAGTTATCTCGACTCACAGGAGACTCGATACTTGTGTCAGAGGGCCATTTTGATCGCACTGTTCAGTTGCAGGGCCTCACAGCGCACCCGCTACGGCCAGAATTGGTAGCCACAGCGGGAGGCGACCATACAGTGCGTCTATGGCATCTCGATAAACGCTGTGTGATCGCAAAAACTTCGCTAGATGCTGCTCTGCAGAGCGTGGCGTACTCTCCGGATGGCAAGTGGCTTGCAGTGGGCTTTGGCGGGTCCATGGAGACCAACAAGAACAACCACAAGGATGGAGCATTTGCCATATTGGATGGCCAGACTCTGGAGTTGCTACACGAAGGACGTGATAGCAAACTGAGCGCATTGGACATGACGTTTTCACCAGACTTGACGCTGCTAGCATTAGCTTCAGCCGATCATTGCGTGTACTTTTACTCAACCCTCGACAGCTTCTCGCTGCGGTTTAAGTTCTCCAAACCAAGTGGCCGCGTTACTCGCCTGGATTTCGCTGCCGACAGCAGTATGGCACGAGTATCGAGCGACGCTTTCGAATTACTATTCGTGAGTACGATGGACGGCAGCCATATTACTTCGGCTGCTAGTGCGACCGACATCACATGGGCGTCGCATAAATGCTTGTTCGCATGGGCTGCTCAGGGAGTCTGGGACATCGATGGTAAGCCGGATGACCACATACATGCTCTGGCTAAAGCGAACAAACAGGAAATACTGGTTGCGGCCACCAACCAGGGAGAAATTCGCGTGTACAACACACCTTGCTTGACCAGACACGCTGAGCTTCATAAACTACACGGTCATAGCCTGAACGTGGCCAATGTGACGTTCACGTGCGATGACTCGAGGTTGGTCTCCATCGGCGCTAACGACAAGAGCCTATTCGTATGGAAAGTGAGCAAGGCAAACTTATGATAGCAATGCAGATCACTTCAACTTGGCTTTCCAATCAAGACCTCACATCAAAAGTGATAGCTGGATTCAATATGCTGTCTAGCGACAGTCTCCAACTACACTTTGTTGACAGTTCCTAAATGGAGCTAGACACAAAGGGAAACAAACAATCACGCAAAATACAAAGGAGACTGACAACTCACCATCGTATAACCCCCTGTTGGTTAACCGCTTACGACTGCGTGATGTTCGAGTCCGGAGGGCCCCATGACCCACTACCCATCGGAGGGAAGTCCGACCCACTGCTTGGGGGACCCATGTTATTCGCATTGGCAACACCCCCGTTGGCTGTGATGGTTGACGCGGCGACCACGTTCTTTGCCAACGTCATGTCCACACCCACTGAAATCCACGCGAAGATGCCGTCTTCTACAGAGTCGCCAAGCAACGCGTACTCCATGATGGGGTCGAAGCCAGTAGCTGCCGATTCATCATAGATGAAGTCATTGGCGTTGAGCGTGAGCTCCTGCGTGTTGGAAGCGTACACACCCGTCGCTTCCACCGCTGAAATGAGGTCCTGATCGAAAAAGAGCTGGCCAACGTGAGCTCCTACCCCACCAGAATACGTGTTGTTCTTGAGCACAGTGCCATTGTACGAACCCAAGATGTGAATGTGAGTTGCGCGTCCTGTGTAGTGACCCGGGAATACTGACGTGAACGACACGATACCATCGACATCAGTTGGTGCGAGGCCACGGAATGCCGTGTTGTTAAGGTTGGAGGTGTCAGATGTGTCGCCATTACCGCCAGCCACCACACCAGAGTAAACGCCGGTGGCATTGCAGTGCCAGAAGTCCACGTAGAGGTTATCCACGGGCTCGCACGTGTTCACGTCTACAAACTGGAGTTCTGCGTAGAGACTAATGCCTTGTTGACCCTCAGTAACGTCGGAGCGGATGAATTCGCCATTAACGTAGTATGGTCCCTCGGTCACTTCAGGCTCAAGGACACACTTGACATCAGGTCCAAACAGAACACTGGCATTCACGTCAGCAATATTCTCGATCACTAAGCTGGATTGGTGTTCGGTCGTGGGGGCAGGAGTATCTTCAAACTGGACACCACCTCCGCCTCCGAGTCGGCGACGGGCTTGGGCTTGCAAGTTGTTGAGTGTGGCAGCACGACGAGCGACGTTACGCTCCTGAAGCGTGCGCGCCTGGGCAGAATCCTTGCAAGCTTGCAACGAACGGTGACTATCAGCTTGGAAGAGACGACGTTGGGCGTGTTCCATGACCGACTGCGTGTACGGCTGCTGGACAACACGGTGGGCAGTTGTCGTCATCGCGGAGACGGCCAGAGTGGCAAGCACGAATATGGTTGAATGCTGAATCATCACAGAGTGGACTTGTGCGTGAAGGTGAAGACGTCTCTGGTAGAAAGTGAATTGAAAAGTGAGATGGAGAAAGTGTGATGAACGGGGAGGGTATTTCCCATGGGAATCGTCGATATCTCCGAGCTTGGCTTTCTACTCCTCACCCATGCAACAACTAATGCTTGGCTTCGAATGAATACAACGAAGCAGATTGCCAGTCTGGTGGTGCAGCTGGATCGGTGAGGATCGTGCAAGATCAGCTCGCAAGAGATGACACTAATCAATGTTGAAGCTGCTTGGCGCTTTTGACAGTCGCACATGATCACCGCATAAAATCCCCGCCAGCTGCATTTTAGTCATGTTGGTGCAGTACCCGAGAGACAGCAAAAACTAAACTCCAGTACAGAGAGATCCGGCAGTCTATCCGATATAGCTTTTACAGCGGTGGCGTGGTTGTTATGGTTGCGGGGGTGAGGAGGTAACCTAGAGTAGATATGCCCACCTCGAAGTCCATGAGAATATCGTCTTCAAATTGATTTATCCTCCTTTTACTGCACTTGTCTGTAGCCAAACGATACCACACGAAAACTCCACCGGCTTCGTGTATCGCTTCAACATGTATCTCTCCGACACATGGACAAAGAATTTGACTCAACACCAGTTTTCTACAGCAGCAGTCAATGTCGTCGACTCGTATCTGTGTTTCGGAGTTACCCAGGTGTTTCCATGACATCCTCATCATCGATAGACTGTGTAGACACCATCTGTGTCTGACGCAGCACAAAGGCTAACATTTCCCCACTCTGCTTACTTGGACTTCCGACTAAGTACGAACGTATAGTAACTTCAAGAAACCTTCAGTTGAGTATGGGTCGTGTCTTTGAGGTGTATGTGGACAGCTCGCGCGTCTTCCGCTGTGCCAAGTGCAACGCGCATCTAGCGCGCAACGAAGACATTATCTCCAAGGTGACCACCACTCCTTCAGCCTCCGTATCACACCATGTCTGACTGTCTATTGTCACGATCAGAACTTCCAAGGCACCAGTGGCAAAGCCTACCTCTTCGACACGGCGTGAGTCCGTCGTCCTGTAACATCTTCATACACATAAAGAAATGTTAATTCTCACTCTAGATGCACTATGAATCTCAGTGTCAATGTGTGCACAGGTCCGCCGGAAGAGCGGATGCTCATGACGGGGCTGCATGTCGTGCTGGATCTCTACTGCAACACGTGTTGGAGTCCCGTGGGCTGGAAATACGTACGCAGTGTCGATCTGCTCTGCTCTGCAATGACTGATTGAGGCTTTCTTGGTGGTGTTGACGCCTACATACAGAAGGAAGCACACAACGCGTCGGAAAAGTACAAGGAAGGCAAGTTCATTCTCGAGTTAGCCAAGACGGATCAGCTGCCCTGAACAGAATGGGGGCTTACGACAGTCTGGGCCGGGTGGAAGAGAAGCAACTACAACAACAGCGTGGACGACACACAAGCAGCAAACACAGTGAACTCCACACATTACTCTCTTGATCAGTAAGCTCCACAAGTGACTATGTATGCGCGTAACCAAGTATTTTGTTGTTCATTCACCCACCGCCTTGTTCTCGTGCTCAGACGAGGATCTTTACAGGAAGCTGCTTGTGTAACGCTGCTGCTCCAACTCACGCCGAGGATAGTAGTGCGCCTGCACTTGGTTCCCGCCGAAGAACCGGCCGTGCAGCGCCTGCTTGGCCTTGGCGGCACCAGCTGCATCGTCAAACAATACAAACACGCGCACGTGGTCCCCTAGCTCGTGGATTTCCACTTTCTTGATGATACCAAACTTGCCACACTCGCCACGCACCTCATCTTCGAGTTCGTCGTCCACTTCACCACGGTTGACAAGATTCATTAAGCAGAGGCAGCACTTCTCGTCACCATCCGCGATGTCTTTTACTTTTTCAACGTCATCTTCGCCAAAAGTTGCCGTTTTCTTTTCCGATTGAGCCTCTCCGTTAGACCCATCAGGTGGGGCACCCGAACCATCTCGCACTACCTTGTCCTGACTGGTGGCGAGGTTGATGAGCATAGCGGCTTCGCTTGCTTTGCCGACTTTGAGTGGCTGACCAGCCAACTCAAATCCATTCATGTGCTGTATTGCACTTTGAGCGCAACTCTCCTCCACAAATTCCATGAAGCCATAGCCACGATGCTTTACAGGACAAATACAGTCAGTTCACCACTACTTTCATCACCCAATTCAATTCACTGTTTTGCTTACCACTCCGGATTCTAGAGGTGACACCGCCGCCATGACACACGAGTGAATAGCGCCGAACGGAGAGAAAATGCTCTGCATTTCAGTTGCACCACATCAGTTTATCCGTCAGAAAGACTTGATTGAGACAAGCATTCCATCTTTTCACACAGACCTCCAAGTGCTGGCTACTAAGCTCCACACGAACGTTTGCGATGTAAATGCACTTGGTCGGGACGCTGCCATACTCAAAATAAAAGCCATCAGCCACATGTTTTCCCCATACAAGAAGCATACCAACAACTCACTTCTTAATCGCCTCCTGTCCGATCGACAGCGAATCATTCGGGTTTGTGTTTCCGCGATGCGGTCGACCAACCTGCAAGCATAATATTCAGTCAGCGAACTGCCACCCCACTGTAAATCCACTTCCACACTTACACGTATCGCTCGATTTGCCAACGGTGTTCCATTGAGTACTTGCACAGCACTCTCCGCTGCCAGCACATCTTCGTACTCCAAGAAGCAAAACCCCTTCGACCTCGACGCACTACACAAAACAGCACCAAATCGTGTGACTTAGCAACGGACATAACTCTGAAACGGAGCAATTTCCTCCTTACCTGGGCTCCAGCGATAAATCAATCGAGTGGATCGCTCCAAAAGGGGCGAATGCACTACGGATGTCCTCTTCATTTAGGTCATAGTACAGATTACCGATATACAGGCGTCTAGCCAGGTCATTGGGCGAGACCTTAGCACTAGGGAGATTGAGCGACAACAGACTGGCTTGTGCCAAGGCCCTCGCTCGTGCTGCTTGTGCGTCCAGTTGGCCACTCGCGCTCTAAAGCAACACGCAGGACAAGTATGAAACTAAAGCACGGCGGACAGACATCAAACTCCGAACCGCACACACTATCGACTCGCTCCATACAAAACACAAGTGTTTAAGCTACTTACAATCAGCGGGCGATTGGCGGCAGCCTCGGGTGCTGTCTTCTCTTTCACGACACTGGACAAACGCTTGACAATGTCGCTCAGCGCCTTGGGACTAGCTGATGTCCTGCGCTTGGCTGTTGAGTCTCCGTCCTCGTCTTCGTCGTCGTGGCCCCAACGACTGCGGCGCGAGCGCTTGGAGCGATCGTAAGGGTCTGGCTCATCGTGCGAGCGCTTGGACGACATGATGCAGATGGATTATGTGTGGTACACACCATTTGCAACTGTGGTCGTTAATTTACAACTGTCGACTAGCGAAACGTACTGTAGCCATGTACTGGAGCTGTGAAGTTAAAGTACACAGCCGTGTGTACAAGTAATTGTTGTTTAGAATTGTCTTTTACTCACTACATCTTGTAGCCTACAACCCCGCAAGCACCAGAGACTATTTCCTTTAGCACTTGTTGGACTTGACGAGATTTGAATTTACTGCCTACTACCTTACTTGTATCTATCACAAACTCCATTTCATTCGATACGTCCATGGCTGTACGATTATCCGCGGATATCTTCCCTGGGGTTCAGCAAACTACGACGGGAAAACGGAGATAAATCGTCCTCGTCATCTGCGAACGTGGAGAGGTTTTCGGCGCCGAGGTTGCCTGGAGCATTGATCTCGTCCACGTGGAAGCCGCTGTTCTCGACTGTTGTGGGAGATTCGATTGAGCTCAGTCGTGTCAAGCGACGGTTCATCTGCATAAGGGTCCGTGGCGAGACCATGCCGTGTGCTAGCTCGTACAGCTCGGCATTAGACAGTGTGCCATTCTGAGAAGTACTGGCGATATTTGCTTCAACACCATTCGAGTTGCTGCTTCTTCTAGACGCGAGGTGGAACAAGTTGAAAGGCTCTGTCTCCGCGTGAGCACCACCATTAGCTTCGAAACATACACGGCAGTGGCGGACAGGGTGCAACAAACCCACCTCCGGAATCGACATGCGTTGCGAGGTGCACTTCGCACACATCCACTTCCCGCAACGCTTGCACGAGTGTGGCCGACGGAAGAGTTTGAATGGTATGTTGCATGTAGGGTTTTGACAGTGGGTAACAGTCTTCTTATCCGGTTTCTTGAGCGTCTGTGATAGCACTGAATAATCGCGGGCCATCTTCTGAATTGTGTCCGCCGCATTAGAAAGCAGGTCCTTCCATAAATCTCGGTCCTCGAGTTTAGTGACGCTGAAGTGCATCTCCTTCGCCGACACCTTGCTATCCTCGTCACTTTGCTGGTGATCGTAGGCAGTGACGTACAAACCGTGATGCCCAACTGACGTGTGAGTCTCATCCTGACCATGCGTATATCGACTACGGACAGACAGCGGTACGATCCACTTCCACGTTATCGCGTGCGTCTCATCCACTTCGCTCGGATAGAAGTACCATAGCTTGTGTGAGACGTACTCATACACAACAAGCGCTTTCTTCCACTCCCGTCCGCCGTGCCGTTCTTTAAACAAGTATCCGAATGAACATCCGTCGCCCTCTAAGAACGACGATCCAAAACCATGTGCGGTAGAATAGCTTGGTCGACTGATTTGGTTGATAATATCTTCCTGGAATGTAGGAGGTGTAGGTGCATTCACTCCAAATGGAGGAGTTGTCGAGTTTGCTATATCTGCAGGGGATAATGCAGGAGGTGTCCCAACTGTCAAAATGCAGCTGAAGGGGTCCTTCTTAGCCAAATCTTCCGATGCTTTCACCAACTTGCGCCATACTGGATTAGTTTTCATATCGCACTGGATACGCTCTTGACTTCTCGTTTTCGGATCCTTGTAGCACATCTTCAAGGCCTCCATGATCAACTTCAGGTTGGCAATGGCATCAGTACCAGCTAAGCTGTCGTACTCCTGTTCCCCGTTGCTATCTATCGTATCTCGGTTAAGGTACACCTTACAAAGTAGTGGCGCCAATTTCGCGTCTGGACCCTCCGTCTGTAAAATACGTCCAATAATCGGACACTTACGCGAGCGCTTACTCTTAAAATCGCCGATGCAAAACACCAGCATCTTAGTGATTTCTCCCAGTAGCAAATTCCACATTGGGTATTTTTCGTAGCACGTGATGAGTGTGGTTATCACGTGTGCACCTACGAACATCCGATCAAGACGCTTCGACTCATTTGACAAGCCGGAATTGAGGCATTGAACAACCGACCACAAATGATAACCTGACGCTCTGCGGGTGTTGAAGGTGATCACTTGTTTAAGAAAAACCATGAGTTCATGACCCTTGCGCTCCATGCATGTGATCAAGCACTCGCGAAGGCGTCGATACTCACGTACGTTGCTGCGCCAGTCATCACTGCAGAAAATTTCCAATTCGTTCAGATCGCCGTCAATCACCGCCTGCAGCAGCGTAATCCAAGCCTGTTTCTCTTCTTCTGAAGATGCTGCAAAGTACTCAATAGATTTAACTTCCATCATTTCATCTTCCTTGCTATTACGACGTTGATGATGCACCATGGCGTTTGCAGGAGTTGCAGCAGCATGATGTGCTGCTGAAGCATTCTTGTTAGCGTCCGGAAGTTTCTTTTTCACGGTCACGCTGAAACCGAACTTGTGCCAGTCCGAGCTTTGCACATTCTCCATTTCGTCGAGCGTGATTACACTTTGATTGCCTAAATTCGGTGTAAAGCCTTCGTCCAAACTAGACGGCTTCGGGTTATCTTCACGCACGACAGTCATGCGGAGTCCCATCATGCAGTTTAAACTCACTTGACACAGCTGCAGTTCATTTTTCAGCTTCTTCTTCACCAGCAAATTACCCTTACGCATGAGGTGGGTCGAGCACAAAAAGTTGAGGCAATCAATACCCACAGACGCTGCCGAATTACCACCAGTGTTCCGTGTATCGGTGAACTCCACCGTTTCTGTCAGTTCAAATAGATGCATGAGCATGATAATACACGTTGGGCGAGGATGGCCCTGCGATAGCAACATTAGCGACTCTAGCGAAGCCATACTGCCTCGTCGCTCACGTGTCAGCGGTGTACTCCAGAACGTAAGTTCCTTGATCATCTGCACAAAGAGGAGTTCTAGCGCTGCCTGGTGCTCCTGCATAAACAGATGGATGAGTCGACGAACCTTGCGCGACGTGTACTTACGCAGTGCTGAGTTAGCAGTCTCACGCGAGGCACCACAGATCGACACATACTCATCCTGACCTGTGACCTTGTCCAACGGAATGGTCCTGGCCGAGATGGCCACACCTCGTCCTGTCAAATACGGCGCATGCACGATTTCACGCAGCAACATGAAGGTGTTTTCAATGCAGTCGCGTTCGAAGGCGTTGCGAGGCGGGGAAAAAGTCACCTGTTTCTGAATCAACTTCTGCATCATGTGAGTTTCGAACAGTGACGTGATGGCCGCCTCCGAGTGTTCTGCGTAGATGAGGTGCAGTAGCAGCGTGCGAATGTCGTCATGGCCAATATTCGCCAGCAGCATGTCCACCGTAGCTGGGTGATCCGCTAAGAAATGCAAGATGCACGCACCCTTTTGTCCTCGGATCGCAAAGTACCGCAAAATCTGCGATGCAAAGTTGGCCGAGTCGTGGCTGAAGATACCGTACATGGCTGTCTCGTTCACTTCCGTGGTCAACGGAGCCGGGATTCCAGTATCGTCCGATTCGTCCGAGTCATCATCGTCATTCTCTGTAACGCCCGAAATCTCTGCGCTGTCCCTTTGCACAATTTCCTCTCCATTCGCAGCAGGTTTCAACAAATTACTATCTCCATTAGCGGGAGTTCTTGGCGATGGCAACGGCGACACAACGGTCATTGCTTTACTAGCGTCTGCATCTGCTCCCAGTGACGATCTGGCCGAGGACTTGCGTTGTCTAGTCCGTTCGTCCTCGTTCTGCTCCTCGTGCTCTGCAAAACTCTGCTGCAGCGTTTGCGCTCCGTCCTTCTCAAAGACTTTCACGGCCACTTGAATGAGTTCCTCCAGTTCAGCTACAGAGGCCAGTCGCTCCTTGCGTCGCAACGGCGTGTCACACTTGGACGAGACGCCGTCGGCCTCGCGCTGCAGCGTATCGAAGATCGAGTCCCAGAACTCGGCACATTGGTGCGGCTGGCCAGGTTCACAGGCTGCAATGGCGTTCACGGCGCCACCCACGACGATGAACTGCGCGGCCATTGCGCGCGTGTGCGAAGGATACGACACGTCCAGCGCCAAGCGAATGAACTCGAGCGTCTTCTCGCGGGAGAACAAGATGCCGCGCAAGCGACTGGTCATGCGCTTGAAGAGCAGCTCCAGCATCTCGAGCGAGAAGCTCTCGTTCAGCAGGTCCGCCAGCGAATACTGCTCACTCATGAGTCCGTCCACAAACTTCTCGATGTTGGCGCGCGTCTGCTCCGCCGCCTTCTTGCGCTCCTGCTGGAACGAGGCCTCGCTGGCGGTGGGCGACGATGGCCCTGAGCCTGGCGGCGTTGCAGCGCCCTTCTCCAGCATCGTCCGTCGATCAACCTGTGCGAGCCTTGATACAATAAAGTTTGGCGCGTGAGAGAAAAGTGAAGACGCTGTGGGTAGTACCACCACGTTGCTGAGAGAGATGTGTTGTGACAGGGATACATGTTTAAGAGGTGGAGAAAATAGTAAAGAGGAAGGGTATCCATATGTAGTGGAAAGGGTATGCAATAATGCAGGATCTAACCTGGCTTTCTTCGAGTTTCGGATTTTTGAGATGCTTTCGATCGCCGAACAGTGCAACTTTCGGAGAATCCTATCAAGCCACATGACATTGGATGACTTGGATCTACATACATACAATTACATAAAACTACTTGGTATGAGAGCTGAAGTCACCGCACGTGGTAGAGCGCAGATTCCAACGTTGCGGAATTTGTACAAACTTGGTGCACCGGAACGAGTAGTTGCGCCTGCTGTGTGCGTTAGCAAAACCCTCTTTCGATTTGATGCACCTTGAGCATTTCTCTCCAGTGACTGGACCACGGCGAAGTGCTCTTAGAGCACCTGACAGCAGCGCAGGTGCTTCCGTCTGTCACAGCAACAATTCGTAGAATACGAAGCGACGACAGGGAGTCTGATGATCTCGCCTGCGTGGACGCCATTGAAATGCAGCTACGAAAGTACAGTAGTATGGGTAGTTTAGACTTGATGCATGGAGGTGCCCTCAAAATGAGCAAACGGTATTCTCACCGTTCATGTTGCGCCTATTTCCGGCGTTTTTGCACCGCCATCACGCGAAACTCATTCACGAGAAGTAGTTGAAGTTGCCTCCTGCACCGGACTACCATGGGCAACATTTGCCACGCCGGTCCACCAGCTCTACGTGCTGATGCCAAGGCTGCAGCTAAAGCGAAGACAAAGTCTTCTTTATCTATTGGCAGCAAATCTGCACCCACGTTCGGCAAGGACCCGACGCTCAAGCGCGAGGATTTCATCTTCTCCAACATCCAGACGGCGTCATTCCTAGCCAAACTCCCAGGCAGCATCAACGGCCAGCAGTTCCTCATCGAGGATTGCCACAACTGCGATATTTTCCTGTTGGACCACTGCACCTCGGTGCAAATCGATGCCTGCGTCAACTGCCGCATCGTTGTGGGGCCCTGCGAGAGCAGTGTGTTCCTGCGTAACTGCAAGCGCTGTACCGTCATCTGTGCCGTGCAGCAGTTCCGAACGCGTGACTGCGAGGACGTGGATGTGTATCTCTACAGCGCTACAGGTCGGGGCTGCAATTGCAAGAGAGCCCTCGAAGCTCACTGGTCTGATCTCTTTTCGTATCGTTTTACCCTGTAGACCCCATTATCGAGACTTCTAGTCGTCTGCGCTTCGCATGCTTCCCGCTGACATACTTTTCATTGCAACAGCAGTTCCGTCAGGCCAACTTTTCGCCATGGAACAACAAATGGAGCGAGGTGGGTGGGTATTCTTGTGAAGGTGGGTGTTGGAAAGTGGTGCAATGCTGAATTTGAGGATTGTGGTAGATTTTTGATTTTACACCGGATCATGGCGGATGGAAACCACTGCCGATGCATCCCCACGAATCTCCGTTGTCTGAGATGATGCCGGAGAAAGAGAACAATGGAGCTCGATCGCTGTGGAAGATGCCGTCGTGGACGGCGGAGGAGTTGGGTCTCTCAGTGGACTTGCCACTGTTAGTGGTACCGATCACCAGTGGACTTTGTGCTAGAAAGGAGGATGCTCCTACGGTATTAGTGTGCTTCGCAATGGTGAGTGTCTTAAGAAAAGTTATGGTGAAGTGCTGAGGTGCTGACGTCTACTCTGCATTACGATACAGCCCAAAGAAGCTATTATGTTGGACTTCGTGTCAGCGATTGCAACGAAAAAAGATGTCAACTCCAACGACAGCAATGATGAACCCACGCTGCTTATTCGCACAAGACAAATGCAACTAACGGAGGAGCAAGCAGCTGCACTCTTCAACGATAACAGAAATTTAGTTGGAGTACGGCTGGGAGCAAGTTAAGGTTTCACATCAATACCTGATCTCCTGTGTCTGTTATTTGTGTTTGTAGAAAGCGGTCGAGACAGCCAAAAGTACCGCTGGGTCTGTGGTGATGGAGTTTCAAGGATCACTGTGTTATCAACACATCAACGACACACTACAAGAAGCGCGGTTTGCTTCAGAGGCAGTGACAAGGAACATCATCTTTGTATCCAAAGATACAACTACTGCACTGTAAGTCTCATGATTGTTGCCGGCATCATCGAATGGAGGCAAGCCTTAAGGTGCTCGTTACTAAGACTTTACTATGTTCTATAGGCGATTGAGCGATCTTGTCTTCCGGCAATGGAAACTGGTCGTTTGATTTATTAGTATCTCTGGTTTCGACAGCTTTGCGAGGAAATCTTATATATTGAACGTACCAGGTTGTGCTCCAAGCCTCATCTGTCTATTCAAGCGTAGTCTTCATTGCTTACATTACCCGAGTTATGCTAACTACCTACCTTTTCCATAAGGAAAATACTCACACCATACTTTGCTATTCAACCTTTCTGCTGCTTGAGAGCTTAATCAATGTACGTAATAGTACACATGAACAACTTTCGCTAATTGATTTGGACAATTTAACACGTGTGAACATAGTGACCTCCGTTGGATTAATGCAGTTCATTGCTCTACTGCCAGCGTAGTGGTTGAACCAGTGGTTGAAATAATGCATTTTCAACGCTACAGTGTCCTCTAAGCATACAGCTGCGTACATACTCATATTGTTGTCATAATACGGCTATCACTGATTCAGATGCACTTGTCAATTGCATCTCAGCGGGTATTGCAATTACAATTGTAGGGTATCTCACATACTAACCTGTGGTTCCTACCGATTTCAATTTGTTGTGGGAACTCGGGATACCTCTCTTGTCATCTTTCGATCAAATATAGAATTTGTATCCACAATGCTTTATCATTACCTGCAATATTTTTCCCGCGAAAAGACCAAAGTATGTTTTCCAGCTGAGACTGCACGAGAGGAGGAATAGCACCGCGGTCATGGGCGAAAATTCGTATGTCATCATTGAAGCCAAGGTTGTGAGTGATTGCCGCCTAAATCTTTTGATGCTCAGTTCTAGTCTGCACAAGTTCTTCGAGCCAAAGTACAGCTAACCCTCACGCGTAAGCAGTTTCAGAATCAATTGCAGTGTTATCAGATAGGAAAAATTCCTCAAAGCACCGATGCGTGGCATCTATGTTGGTATATCCCGTTTCACAGAAGTTCGACAAGTGTGCTATGCCATCTTCGAGTCGATGGTGCCACGGTATTGAGTACTACTTCGGTAGTGAAACCTTTTGGTAGCTTGCTCGAGCTCAACGAGTGGTTCGGTACATGATCTGCGTTATCGTTGGCATTACTAAGTATCTACCAGTCAATGTCTACAGTCTCATTTTGTTCGTCAGAGGGCGAGGTTTTTCAGTGCTTCTGCATTGTTCCAGTCCATAGATATAACATAAATCCAGCCACAATGTCTCAATGAAGGCCCAGACTTCTTGATCGGTGTCTGGGTCTCAGCAATTCCCTTCGTCGCGAGTTGATTTCAAGCTTGTCAACTTGCTGTCATTGAAGCTATCTCGCTACTTCCCGTTTACTTCACAACATCTGGCAAAATCTGCACTTGATTTTTGTATTCGCAAGGTTTCGAAATTCAAACAGTAAAGTAGCTACAAAGTAACGCCCTCCCCTAAGCTTCTGCGCGCTAAAAAGCCGCAGTGCGTCCATAGCCACATCCAGCACCAGCAGCCCATGGAGCACACTCGGAGTAGCGGAGCGACCGACGCCACACGCAAGCGGAAGCGCGGGGCACTACAGGATATCAGTAATAATGCCAAGAAGCTGTCTCAGTCGCGCGCGTCCACGCGGCGCAGCAGCGTCGTCAAGAAGGAGGCGGACGTAACGAAGCCGAAACCCAAGGCCCCGCGGGCCTCCACACGCTGCAAAACGACGGCCACGACCGTGAACTCGGCGCTCAAGAGCTCCATGGCGTCTACAGCCGCTAGCAAGGCCAAGAAACGCGCGCCAGCCAACAAGAAGACGGAGACGACGCGTGCGAAGAAGCGGAAGCTCGAAGGCGCTGAGAATCAGCACCAGAAGATCCAGACGAGCATGTTGTCGTTCCAGGCGACCAAGCCTAAGGAGAATAAGCTGGAGCAGAGAGAAGCAGACAAAGAGAATGTTGAGGTGAAGACAGAGGTAGGTTCTTATAGAAGAAGAGGATGAGAAGAAGCTGATGGAATGCTGGATTTCTAGGTGGACAATCAGGTGGACGATGAGGCTGAGATTGTAGTGAAGAAGGAAGTTGAGGAAGATAAGCAGACAGAGAAGCAGGTGAAAAACGAGCGGGAAGAGGAACTGCAGATTCAGGGACCAGAGGAGAGTGTGGCAGTTGCTGAGCCGAGTGCGACCGCTGCACCACGCGACGAGTATGATCCTCGTCCGTACACATGCAAATTCGATCACAAGACCTCGTGTTTTGACGAGAAAACCTACGCTTCCTCGGTGCGTGATATTGACGCACCTACAGCTACTATTAGTTCGCATCACGCGAAGCTGGTGCGGGAGTTGGACACCTACTACCGGAAACATGAAGTGAAGTATCTGCCAGAAGCAGACTACATTGGCACAGTGCAGCTTGATATTAATGAGAAGATGCGCACAATCCTGGTTGACTGGCTCGTAGAGGTTGGTGAGGAGTACGAACTCGATTCACAAACGTTTCACAAGGCGGTAAGTTGTCTCTCTGTTGGATGAGTATAGAGTTTTCTTATTTTGTTGTTTCTTGTACACTAGGTTAATTTGGTGGATCGCTGCCTTAAGAAGATCAAGATCAACCGCAAACAGTTTCAGTTGCTTGGCTGTGCATGTATGATGATTGCAGCAAAGTTTGAGGAGGTTTACGGTCCAAATGTCGAGGAGTTTGTTTACATCTCTGACCAGACGTACACTGCGGAGGAGGTATGATTGAATTGCTCTCTGATCAGCGTTACATGACATAGCTAATTACCGTAATGCTCTACACAGATGCTCGATATGGAAGTGCAAGTGCTCAATGCGCTGGAGTATCGTGTTGCATCGACCACCTGCTACGGCTTTATGCATCGCTATATGAACGCAGGGTGTGTGGTGGACAAGCAGCGATCGCTGGTGTCGGTGAGTGCAAGGATGCATGACATGGGCTTTTGTTGATACTTCGCTCACAAACTGTTATATTTGAACCTGTAGTACCTCTGTGATTTTGCACTGCTCTTTTATCACATGGTGCGGTTCAAACCATCGATGCTAGTAGCCTCTGCTGTTTATCTCGCACGATTAACGACGGGGGAGGCGGAGCCATGGACTCCTACATTGCACCATGTCACCCAGTACAACCCATTAGATTTTAAGGACTGCCTGGAGGAACTTCATCGACTTCACGGAATCGAGTCCCACGTGGTCAACACCCAGCGCGACAAAGCGAAAGCTGTAAGCGAGAAATATCTGGCGGACAAGTTTCACAATGCGAGTACAATTCCTGGTTGCACCAAGAATCAGTTAACGGACTCCTTGGATCAGTACACGCCTTCTTAGGGAGGCACTGCGAGTGACTAGCTGATTGTCTGCTCCGCGAGTTCTCTAGATGTTGGTGTTCGTTTTCCAGCAGAGCGCTGTTTTGGGAGCTCCATGCGTGCCACGCAGATCAAGCATCGACGTATTAGCGCAAATGTGTTCAGGACCATCGTAGCACTACAGGAAGCAGAATCCCTCGTATTATTCCATCATTATTGGTCAGGTTACGTTCCGTTCATTGTTTTTCACCAACCATTGTTGACTACAGAATGTGGGTGTCAGTGGCAATAGTGGAGGTAGTATTGGAAATACTAAAGTAGTATTACGTACACTACCGTGTTAGCAAAGTACTCCGGTCTCATGGCCATTTCAGTGTGGTTCACTGCTGCTGAACACGTACACGTTTCCCGGTGATCTAAATGCACGTTTTCCAAGGTCTGCTCGTCGAAATCTGCAAACGGTACTTATTCTTGAATTTCGTTCGAAGACGCATCTTGGATAGCCTCGCTGCGTAAATGAGAGCTGCAGACGAATTCCATCCCATCTACATGTACAATCCCCGCCGAGATCGGTTCAGAAATTCACACTCAGCTTCAGTCTTTAGGGCAATAATATCTTTGTCCGTGACAGTTCGATCTGTTGTCGTCTTCTGTCCACGTCGCTGTTTAACACCTTTAGCAGCTGTTGCCGATGGATTCAACTCGAGTCTTGAGTCACTCAGGTAACCAGTGTCAGGTTTGTCAATCCTGTACTAGTACATCAGAAGACATGGAGCTGCAGTGTGGTTCAAGCCGTACTCAATGTGAGTTTGCCATTGCCATCACCATCGCTAGTAGGAGTCTGATAACCTGGCAATCACCCCCATCTCATTCACCCGACTTTGTCCTCAGTCAAGCACCGTCAGTTCAGGAGCAGTGAGAACATGTCCAGGAGATTCTAGAATGACGTAAAGTCGGCTTTCTCTCCATGCACACCGCATGTATCATTCTCGCTGCTCGACACCTTTTCCTGGTCGGTCGCGTTGGTCGGTCGGGACTCGGTCCAGAGAACCTTCCAGAAGTCGTCGTATAGTGTATAGTGTATACTTTTGACTTGCTCTTTGTATGCAGTGACATTCCACGATCTTTCGCTTGCTAAGACTTCAGCGCTGATTGGAGTGCTCCACACAACTCCCTTTTTCCTCCCTCTACCCTCAGCCAGCCAGTCTCGAACCCGCGCAGTCCACACATAAGCAGGAGACTCGACCAGGAGAGAACACGAGCCTGATACATTAATCCCCCCATAGAATAACAAAGACAAAAACCATGTTCGGCGGCGGCTTCGAGAGTTTCTTCGGCGGCGGTTTCGAGGGCGGCCCAGGCGGCCCGTCCAAGCCCGTGGACAACAACAAGTTCTACGAGGCTCTTGGCGTCGCCAAGACAGCTACAGCCGCAGAGATCAAGAAGGCCTACCGTAAACTGGCACTCAAGAACCACCCAGACAAGGGCGGCGACCCGGAGCTCTTTAAGACCATCACAGTGGCGTACGAGGTGCTCTCAGACCCGGAGAAACGCGAGCTCTACGACCAGTACGGTGAGGAGGGTCTGCAGAACGGCGGCGGCGGTGGCGGTGGCGATGCTAGTGACCTGTTCAGTCAGTTCTTCCGTGGCCAGGGCGGACGTCGGCCGCGTGGCCCACAGAAGGGAGAGGATCTTACGCACCCGCTCAAGGTGTCGCTCGAGGATCTGTATAACGGCAAGACCGTGAAGCTGGCCGTGAACCGCGATGTGCTGTGCAGCCGTTGTGAGGGCCGTGGTGGCGCTGAGGGAGCGGAGAAGACGTGCGACACTTGCCAGGGCCGCGGTATGCGCGTGCAGCTGCGCCACATTGCGCCTGGCATGGTGCAGCAGATGCAGAGTGTTTGTCCCGATTGCCGTGGGCAGGGAAAGAGCATCCGTGAGAGTGACCGTTGCAAGGCTTGCAAGGGCAAGAAGGTGACGAAGGAGCGCAAGGTGCTCGAGGTCCACATCGAGAAGGGCATGCGCAATGGACAGCGCATTACGTTCTCTGGCGAAGCCGATCAGGCGCCTGGTACCGTTCCTGGTGACATTATCTTTGTGGTACAGGAGAAGGAGCACGCCATCTTCCAACGGAAGGGGGGCAATCTCATCATGGAGAAGAAGATTAGTCTGGTGGAGGCCCTTTGCGGCTTCGAAATGATTGTGGAACACCTGGACGGACGCCACCTACACATTAAGACGCGACCCGGTGAGATCATTAAGCCCAACCAATTCAAGGCAGTCCACGGTGAGGGTATGCCAACGCACGGAAACCCGTTCGTCAAGGGCCAGCTCGTAATCCTGTTCAAGGTGCAGTTCCCGGAGAGCGGCAGTCTGTCGGAGAAGCAGCTTAGCATGCTCAAGAGCACGCTGCCGGCTCCCACGCCTCTGGCTCCCGTGGCCGAGTCGGAGGAGTGCTTCCTGTCGGAATTCGATGCCGAAGCTGCCAAGGCCGAGCAGCAGCAGCGTGAGGCGTACGACTCGGATGAGGAGCGTGGCGGCCAGCGCGTGCAGTGCCAGCAGCAGTAGTCTGGATGCAGGAGAGAGGTTAGACTCGGCAAAGGACGAGGGCGCTGTGTGCGGTGGTGTGTTGAACGTGCGGCAATCGGCCGGTAGTTGTTTAGGCTGGCCGAACGTTGCCGCTCGATCACTGCACCAGTGCTTTCCAGTAGCAAACCATACGTTAAGAAGAAAAGAGAAAAAAATGCAAAACACTTCAGTCTTGTAGTAGGCAAACTAGCTAGCTGCTTAAAAACTGAAGGAACGTCGTGAAGCAGTTGAAGTGATCTTGATCCTTCCAGCATGAGTATCAAACTAAAAGCTCTACATCATCAAAGACAACAACAGCGATACAAACTGAGTGGGAAACCGCAAATGGGAACGTCTTGCATTGATTCTTATCGAAAAGAGCTCAACACGAGTCGCGTCCACTCCTCGGCAAGGAAGGAAGTTCACGCTAGACTAGTCTCTATCTCACCGCCAAAGCGACCTTCAGCAGTTCAACAAAGAACAAGCCTAGGAAACGCGTAGGCTTCGCAATTCAGTAGCTTACTCGTCGACGGTGTCGTTCTGGAGGCCCTTGAAGCTGGCCACCTGCACGTGCTGCACAAGCGTGTAGAGCTTCTCCTTGGCATCCTCGTCGTCGTTACGCTTGCGCGACAGACGCACACGCACGCGGTAGGGCACGTTGCGCACACCCTTGGACCAGATGAACTTGTTGAGCTTCGAGTCGATGCGCACGTCCTGGGTCTTCATGGTCACCTGGGCGAACTTCTTGATGGCACGCACGGCACGGGCAGCTTTCTTCTTAAAGACGCTGTAAGATCAAATAGAGATCGCATTGGAACCAATAGCAAAGCAGAGAAAAAGTCAAGGAAGTCTCCAAGGTGGGAGCTACGGCGAACCGAGTGTGGAACGTGCAACATGCAGAATAGACAGAGGGGTTGAAAAGGATACCATCCGTGAAGACGCTTGTGCAGGTTGATGGTGTAGTCGCGGGCGACCACGTCCGGCGAGCGCTTGGTGTTGCGAGTCTTGGTTTCCTTGACCATAGTGAATGTTCCTGGTGAGCTTTTCCCGAATGTTAGGGGCTGCCGAATGGCGGCGAAGGGAACCAAGCCCAGCCAACCGATTTGGCCCAATACTGAAGAAATACCGGTACTAGTGTACCAGAAATATGGTACGGACTGGTGTGTAGAGGTAGTGTGGATGCATAGTTAAGTACGAGAAATTAAAGTGAGTAGCGTTCACAGTACGTTTGCTCAGCAGCTCCCCCTGGCTGCCAAGGAACTGTCATGGGCGTGCTGAACGCGGTACAGAATGGCCTTGCGCGTGGTGTGGGCACACTCATCGGCGGCTACTTCTACCAGCACTACGGCGCCCGTATCATGTGGCTAGTCACAGACCTTGGTGTGCATTGGTTTGGGTGTCTTCGCACGACTGAAGAACAAAAACGACGAGATGCACGAAAAGCACCTGGAAGAGGCCGATCTCTTCTCGCCGCACAGTGGCAACCCACAGGCGCTCAAGACACGCCTTGGCTTGAGCTAGAGGAGATCCAGTAATCCAATGCATGTAGCGCTATCAGGTACAGTATGATATCTCGACTTGGCTTCTGCAGAATCAAGTATAAGCTGTCGGATTACTGCTCGTGTATATTCATATAGTCTTGAGGGTAGCTCCATGCACTGAGTTCGCTACATCATGAATTGATTGATTGTTCCTCGTTGAACTCGCAATTTTCGTCTGTGCCTCGATTTTCTCAGCGCGATCAAGGCTTCCCTCTGTCTGCACAAGTACATTTTAATTTCGAGCGCCAGTCAAGCTCAAGCAAACAGATTTCCGTGACGCCAGTGCTTTTAACAGTCTCAGTGGTAAGCATCCACACCGAAACAAGATGAAGGCAAAGCGCGAGTGAAGTGAGCCTAAGCATGGCATCTACGCCCATACTCCTCACCTACCGTAGTTTTCTGCCCAACATAATTTTCTTTTTAAATAAGGCTCGTCAAAACGAAGTCGCTTTGAGAAAAACAAGATACAACAAATTTTACTTCTGGCAAAGCCAAATCTAAACGTATCGAGCTCTACACAATCTCGAGAGGAGGGATTTGTAGCCATTTTCTGCTCTTGAAGTGCTGCATCGCTAACGCTAATGCTGGTCATTGCCTTTCAGTGCGTCACGTCTGGACTTCGCATGAAAGGCGAGAAACCACGCAAACCACCAAGTGGCAAAACGGCCGATCCAAAGCGTGTTCTTCGTGAGGAGCATGTGACTTTTCACCTAGAGAAGGCACCCTTCGGTTGTCAATGACGGTCTCCAATGCATTGCCAAGCAATGTGGCCACCTCAAGGAGAAAGCCTTCGCCGTTACCAAAAAATCAGAACGCGTGCTTTGAACTGCGAACTGAGTGTGGAACGTGCAACATGCAGAATAGACAGAGGGGTTGAAAAGGATACCATCCGTGGAGACGCTTGTGCAATGGTTTCTTAGTGTCTCAGTGGAAACGCTACGTGAGGAGGGGCACCTCTTAGTGGCCCAATGGAGACGCGTGCTCGATCGAAACGGCCGCGCCGCGATCTAACTCGGCGGTGATGATCGAACTGCCAGTGTGTGGTCGAAGTGTGCAGGAATCTCAAGCCCATTCCGGAATTTCCTCGGTCCGACCAAAGTCAAGTACCCCACCAACTCTCAAACACCATGGGCTGCAATCAATCCAAGGCGAACGAGGTTGTCATCGAGCCGATCACGGCGCCACCGTCCGAATGCGGCAAGGCCTCAATGGACCTCGCCTTCGCCGAAATCATCGTGGACGACAACGACGAGTCTAGCACCAGTGTCCCACCTGCACCAGTGGAGGAAGAGACTAAAAAGGATGTTGAAGAGGAAGTTGAAGAGGAAGAGATCATCGTTGCTGAAGAAGAGCCGACCAAGCAGCCGGTTGAAGCAGTTGAAGAGCCCGTCGCTGTTGATGAGCTCGTCACTGTTGATGAGCCCGTCGCAGTTGAAGAGCCCGTCGTCGAAGCAGAAGTAGAGACTGTCGAGGACGAGTCCCTGGTCGAACCCGAGGTAGAGGCTGAGGAGGCAGTTGAGCAGGAGAAATCCATCGCCGTGGAAAAGTCGACTGTGACGAGCGTAAACGCCCCTGTCTGGACGTTTGTCGCCGACAAGGTCTCGTTCACGATTGGCGTGGCGTTCTTTTCCATCGCCGGTTCCAACACCGAGGGTGAGGAGGTGTATCTGACCAAGCGGTACTCAGATTTTAAGGTGCTGCACGCCGAGATGGCCAAGATCATGAACAAGGAGGAGCTGCCTGGTATGCCCGGCACGTCGTTCCTGCAGGGTCGTAACGACAAGGCCTTGTTACAGGAGCGCGAGACGGCGTTCGTCAAGATGCTCAACGCCGTTGCGCAGCACCCAGAGGGCTCACAGAGCGCCCCGTTCGTGGCGTTCTTGGCGTAGATCTCGGTCGGAGCATACCTGCCATCGGTAGTCTAGGTATAGAGGCGACAGCAAGTGCCTATAGATATGAAGCTTGTACAAACATGTAACCATGACCCATGCATCGTCTTCATCCGGTCGCGTCGCGACTACCAAGCCAGGGCGTCTGAGCTGAGCTCAGCGGCCGAGTGTCTCCAGCGGTGAGTAACAGAGACTCTAGGCAGATGGCTTCGAGATACGCGGTGCCACCTCTACGTCTCGAGTCTCTGCCGAGGCACAGGACAGGCGCCGACTTGCTGTGTCGGGAGAGTCTGCACGGCGATAGAGCTCATTCCCGAATTCTCTCGGCTCTACTCCCATCTCGAGTCCCCAGTATGGGCTGCAGTCAATCCAAGTCATCGACCGACCAGGTCGTAGAGCGCGTGTCAGTTGACACCCCCGCAGTCGAAGCCCCAGCACCAGAGAGCGTCGATATATCGACGTCCGAGCCTGCTGTCGAAGCCCCACCTGCATCGGAGGACCTGCCACCTGCACCTGCTTCGGTTCCAGTTGAGGCCGCTGAAGAAGTTGAGGAACCTGCAGTTGAAGAAGCCCCCAAGACCGAGGAAACTGCTCCAGTCGAGGAACCCCCAAAGTCGGAGGAAGCTGCCCTAGTCGAAGAACCTGTTGTTGAAGAGGCTACTGAAGAGGTCCCAGAAGCCGCGAAGACAGAGGAGAAGATCCCTGAAGCTGAGCCTGAGGACACTCCAGTTGAAGACGAAGCTCCCAAGTCGGAACATGTTGCTGAAGAGGAGGCACCCAAGTCGGAGACTGTCGAGGCACCTGTCGAGGCACCTATTGAGGAGACCCCAGTCGAAGCACCAGTTCAAGAGGAGACACCTGCAGAGGAGGTGCCTACAGAGGAGCCCAAGGTCGAGGCGGTTGCCCCTGTTAGCGAGGTCAAGCCTGCAGTACAAGCTGTGCTAACGTTCAAACCGGAGGAGGTGACGTTCAACGACAAGGGCGTGGCTTTCTACAACTTCGACGGCTCGGACTCTAGCAACCCTGCCGACGACGTGCACGTGTCCAAGCGATACTCCGAGTTCAAGGCCTTGCACGCCCAACTCACGCAACAGTTGGCGGACAACCAGGATGACAAGACATTGGACCTCCCAGCGTTACCCAAGGCATCGATCTTGCAGGGTCGCAAGAACAAAAAGATGCTGGAGGACCGCAAGACGCAGTTTACCACGCTGCTCAATGCAATTGCGTCACACCCAGTGGCTTCGCAGAGCGACGTTTTCAAGGCTTTTTTGGCGTAGACGGAGAGCTCCAAAGCTAGGAAGAGCTCAATACTGAACTTTTATCTGCGCTATGTAAATGTATCATGCCTTTCAATTGAGTTTGACGTGCATCACTACGCTTGGTACAGTTTGCTTTCCAGATAGGAATCAAGCGAACCAGCTACTTGTGTGATGCAGAAGCACTGGTCTTAGTGCTCATTCAATGGAAATTCTTGCGCTACAATGTCGCTACACGTAGCGACGTCGTGCTCGTATAAGTCGCCTAACTCGTTCATTCGATGGGATTCAGATGGTCATGCGGTGCTGTACAACCATACACGTGCATGTACACCTGGTTGTTGCTTTAACTGGAGTAGGTGTTCGTAATATGCTTCTGTGTGAGAAATGTAGATCAACTGGTGAACCAGAGCCCAGGGTGCAGGTATGAAAGCCAGCCGGCATTCCCTACGCTCGGCGTTCGACATGTGTAGACAAATTATGGTGAGAAAATAGTGAGTGCACTTACCCCACGACAGACGACGCACTGGCGAAAAGAGCAGGCTCAACAGCGCTGCGAACAGCAAATTCACCTCAGTCTCCGTTCTCCACGGTCTTACTCTGGTCACTCGAGTCTGTACACCTGCCACTTCATCCTCTTCGAAGTACAAACAACAACAATGGGCTGCACTCAATCGAAAACGAACGAACAAGTGGTCGACCCGAATATCGTCGGTGCCGAGGCCCCGGTTGAACAACGTGTCGAAGAGAATGTCACGACGGACACGAGCGAGCCCCCGGTTGGTACCATTGATGCCGAGTCAGAACCAACTCCGGTCATGGAGACTCCAACGGTTGAGGTGAAGAATCTTGACTTTGCTCTGCAGTTCGTCCCTGGCGAGGTCAGTATCAACGAGTATGGTGTCGCGTTTTACAACTTCGACGGCTCAAATCCGGCAGATCCGAGCCAGGACGTGCACGTCTGTAAACGCTACTCGGAGTTCAAGGACATGCACGCGAAGATCTCGAAACTCATGGCGAGCGAGAAGAACGTCAAAGTCCGCGATCAGGACAAATTCCAGACATACCCTGCCCTGCCGCCCATGCCTCCGGCGAACGCGATCACGTACATGCTTGGACGTGGTAACCAGAAGGTGGTGAAGGAACGCGAGGCGCAGTTTGTCAAGGTCCTGAATGCCATCTCTAAGCACCCTATCGCGTTCCAGAGCAAGACATTCACGGAGTTCATCGCTTAAGAAAATATTCCTCACATCGAAGAGACCGATCGAAGGCCCCTGTCAATAAATATACGTCTTCCGAGCTAATCGGATCCATGTAGTCCGTGCCATTCCACATCGTACTTGTTCTTAGGATCGAGATGAACGTCATAAGGCTTGGTCAGTCCAGTACTTCTAGTGGCTGAGCTGAAGGTTTTTTCGCGTAAAGATCATCCATAGCATGCTGCTTACCAACTAAATAGTCAACTGATTGCTTGGTATCAATACTGACAAGCTTATGTTGTCTGGTGCTTTGTGGATTGACAGCTCTTGTCCGCAGGAATAGCAGCACGAAAGGGAGAGATGTTCAGGTGGAGACCGGATACCAATTACGTACTCTGCCATTTGGTCCCTCCACCATCGTGATGCATCACTATGCGAAACAGACACGCTAGAAATGCTCTGAGGCCTCATTTCCAATCTTGCACCTTGGCATACCTATCACAATGGGCTGCACGTATTCTGCATCAAATGATCATGATTTGAGGTTCAATGGAGTCGAGTACTCGATCACGGAACTATCAATCGCTAAACGCCCAGGAGGACGTGACGTTGGTCCTATCCGCGTTGAGAGGATAAGCGAGGGTTCAACACCAGGGGGGTCCGAGGACGAGGAGGAACCAACCCCTGCAGCTGCAGTCAAGCCGAAGAAGTTGCCACTTGGTGCGGTCATATTCTCAATTGTCAAGGTTGTCGCTGATGAAGATGGCGTCATGTTCTACCACTTCTGCGGTTCGAGTGCAAAGGACCCGTCGAATGAGATCCGCATCGCCAAGCGCTACTCGGATTTCAAGGCGCTTCACGCGCAGATCTCAGAGCTCATGGCCAACGAACGGAACGTGCCACCAGCACAGCAGCACTTGTTTGAGACGCATCCAGCACTACCGGAGATGCCTAAGGCAAATGTATGGACGTACTTGCGTGGACACTACAACGAAAATGTACTGGGAGAGCGAGAACTGCAGTTCTCTAGGATCCTCAACGCTATCTCGAGACATCCAGTGGCCTTCCACAGTCCTCAGTTCTCAAAGTTCTTGCATGCATAGGTTGTTCTATTCACGTTTAGCTGCGTACATGTATCAACGAAATCAACAAACATATAAGCTATTCCAAATGCAAAAATGATGTGCAAGTTGGCGTTGAAGTAGTCAAGTGTAGCCATATCGTATACAGATGCCATCTGCTTCAGGAAACCCAAGCTTCCATGTGCGACAACCATTGACAGTGCCGCACCTACGGCTGTATGCTTTTGGCTCTACAATCTCACAGGCTTCATCAAATCTCATCGCTCCAAGGCTGGAAGGTTCAGCAAGAACTACGTCACTCCAAGTTCTTGTCAACTTTAACTGGACTTCAGCTGCATTGGCAGAGAACATGGCTACATTTTCTACTAACGGTATGGAGGACACCATCGTTCTTAGACTTTCGGTCGTGTCGCTCGCCTGCTGTCGAGACAGAAAACATATTCTCTTTTGCTGCCTTGTGTCTCACAAAGTCTCGGGCTGTGATTGCTGGGTTAAATTTCTTGGATCAACCGCCTGTCCGAGCGAGCAAAGTCTCCACAGTCTCGAGTATCTGGCTCCGTCTGTCCATTTCGACCTCGTAGTGAATAGTCCGCAAGTCCCCATTGCATTTCTTCTCACACATGGGCTGCAAACACTCCAAGGATGCAACACTTGTTCATCGCACCAGCAGCATTGCGGTGCCGCTTCGTCCTACGACGCCCTCGTTCCATGCTCAAGACTTGAAGCTTTGGACGTTCACAAGCGGATCCCAAAGCAACGAATTCCGTGAAGAATTACCGTCCTTTGTGGTGTCGGGCAGTGCCGACTTGGTCGGTAGTTCTGATGGAGAACCAGTGCATGGCATGGTCAGCGCATTCACCTTCTCCTTCATCCAAGCGTCAGACGTCAGCAGCAATTCTAGTGTAAGCCTCAGTACCGACAGTTCGATCGGGTCGGATGACCAGACATCACCCGGTCCACCGGAATCGCTGACGTTCGCTATGACCGGCGACCCCATTGAGTTGACACCGATACCTGAGGAACGGAGAGACGGCGTTGAAGCGTCGACCAGCACCACAGCGGAACCAGCACAGGAAGTGACGCCGAGCGAGAGCGGTGTGACGGAACCTGAAGGTGAGTCGTCACCCCCTGCGGCTGTGACTCACGTTGAAAGCAGCATGGTGAGTGAATCGGCCGTGACTGAAACGAGTGAGATGCTGGTGAACGACTTGGACGCGTCTGGAGTCAGTTTCCGTAGTGAAGACAGCAGCAACAACACGGCAGAAGCAAGACAATCGGTGGTTGTGTCGGAGGCGAGTGAAGGTGGAGAGTACATGGTCACGGAGACAGGAGCTGTTGTTCGTCACGAGTCTCAGGTGGAACCTGTGCCAGAAACCACATCCGAGAGCGACTCAATGAAACGTGAATCGATCAAAGAAGTCGCTTTGGCGATTGTACAGGAGGTTGTTGATGCTGCCGTGTCCGATGTGACTGAAGCAACTGATCAGCAGCCACGTGATCGTGCGGATCTTGTCGCTCAGAGCAGTTTGCGGGTAGAGCCGTCAAGCACTGGCATATTCTACCTCAGCATGAAGACACAACTATCGGATAATACCGCGATACAACGCTTGAGAAACCCGATGTACGTCATCGTTGGTACGTCCACAGTCGATGGCGTGGTGTTTTACCACGTGCAGCTCATGGACGAGGTCACCGATAGTGCAAAGTGGTCTGCGCCGTTGCAGCGCCGCTATTCAAGATTCAGTGAGATGTACGCGAAGCTGAAAGAGACCAAGCTGCCGTCCGCAGACAAACTCCCGAAGCTGCCTCGAGCTGGCATGGTGCACTTTGTGCGCGGTCGACAGAGCAAGAAAACCATCCAGGAGCGCCAGGAACAGTTCACAAAAGTGCTGTGCTACATCGCCGAGCACCATGAGCTGCACGACAGTGCCGTGTTCCAGAGCTTCCTAGCTCAGTGAATTATCAAAGTGGTTAGCCATTTCAAACCGCCTCAGCACAGCACGATTTGCTGTACCAACTTCCACTTCCAATAGTTATCCCGTTAGTTTTCGAAGCAAAGGCATCTTGCAGCCAGCCAACGCAATGCAGAGTATGAATATGATGAACCGTTTGTCTTTTCAGCTTCATGTCCTTGCGTTAGCTGCTTACTAGCTCTAGCACG